>QYTT01092506.1:56982-75650 GCA_006980735.1 Dasypogon diadema | reverse complement strand
CAAAAAGTATATCTGCCCTTTTCCCGGAGATTACGACACGTATTTCTGAATATTCATTATCTCTGACGCTTATTAATACAAGTATAAATCTCTGGTAATTAACAGTACCTTTTTCTCGGAAACATCTTAAAATTAAAATGAAGAGGTATAGTAATTATTTTTGGTTTCCATACGTGGGTGAATAGAATCCTTGTGCTTTGTATGAATCCTAGAAATTTTCTAATTGGCTCACTGCAGGTATCTGAACAGAAGTATTTGTGGATCACTTTAAGGATTTTCTAAAGGGAGGTAGGTTAATATGTTGTTTAATATTGCAATGTCATTACTGTATTATACTTTAAGTACGCAGAGTACTACAAAATAGAGTAAAAGTGTTGCAATCCTTGTGACAAGAAATTTTTTAATACAAGTAGAAAGGCTCTAAGGTGGGTACTGTCGCAAATGATAGAGAAAATACCATAATTGCATATTTCTCTACGTGCTGAAAGAAACTTGATTCATTGCTAATTCCTGATTCTACTAAAAATAAATTAGCTTAATCAGCACTTCTGTAGACAACAAATCGGCCATTAACACCTTAAATGATTGCCTTCAATATTTAAAGGAGGATAGAGGTGACCGAAAAAAAAGCTGCGTAGAGTGAACTACGGGTATAAGAAAATTAAAAGTATCACAAGCAGTTAAAAAAAATAATGAAGCACACACTATTATGAAAAGATGAGGGTCAAATATGCAGAAACGAAGAGTAAGAGTAATTAAAGAGACTATATTTTGACAGACGTCTGAAGAGCGAAGACCGATTATATTAGTAGAGGAACTTCCCCGAACATTTATATATATGGCAATAAAATTCCAGGGGCAACAAGAGAAGCAGAAAAGGTATCTTTCAGAGGGTCAACGCAGAAGATTCAGTGTGTAAAGCTTAGTAAAAGACTTCCATTCAGCAGGATAATTTCAGAAAAAGAACCTTTGTTTCAGTGAGATCAAGTTTCTAGTTACAATTTTCCAAATTTTTCCTTATTTTGGGTAAAAAACTCTTCTGAAGTTCTACATCGATGGTGAAAAGCGTCATAATATAAAAAAGATCAATTTACGACAGGCTTATTACAAAACTCAGGAAATGTATCTAAATATGCCTGGATTTTCCAAATTTGCGTCTCGGATTTATACCTAAACATTTCAGTTCTTTCCGTATTAATTTTACTGGCGGAAAAATGCTGCATCCTAGAATAACTCGCATTCTTCTATTCCGTAGAACTTGAAGACTTTCGTTGTTCGTTAGTTGTCATTAAAAATATTGAATCGTAATAATTAAAATTGTGGTGGAACTATCACTAACATTGCACACTAATATTGCACTTTCCCAAATTTTTCCTTATTCTGGCTAAAAACTTATTTTTTTGAAAATTGACCATTCTACTACCCCCCCTATCACCAAAACTACTGAGCCCAAAATATCAGAATACCTTCTATCCTTGGTCTTAGTCCACGTACTCAAGAATATACGACAACACAAAATTCAACATTAGACGATATATTCAGCAATTTTCCTCCACAATCGGGTACCTTATATACCTTTTTTAGTTACCACAAACAAATTTGGGTCAGATTTAAAAAAAAAACATGTTAGATAACATATTCATCGTACGGAATCCTCTCCACTCGAGTTAAACTCGCGGTTTCACCTATTAAGGCTTTTCTGTATTTGGCGCCTTGAATAGTCGCAGAGAGGTTAGGGTCCAATGAAGTGCGATTCTACAGTGCCCTTTGCAAGCGGGTCTGCAGTTTTGTTTCCCCCAAAACCTTCATGCCCTGGTATCCACATCGCCGAAATTCTGTTGTGTTGCGCCAATTGCTTGAGGGCATTCAGATAGCTTCACCAAAGTTTCAAATCTCGGCCGATATTAACGTGTGCGCAAAGATCTATAGCGTGAATTTCTGCTTGGGAAATGGTTACGGCAGTACCAAGAGATTTCGAAGTAGTGTCATAAATCCCTATCCGTGTTCTCCTTCACATTCTAGATCCACCCGTGTAGCAGACAAGGAATTGCCTTTTGAAGGTCATATTGTCGGAATATCCTGCCTGTCCATTATTTAAGATCGCTAATTGAATAGCAAATCAAATTTGTACCTTATTTGTATAACAGCCAAGAAAGAATTGGACCCTGATTCTCCATTCATGAATCTAACGCTGCAGGAGGACAGCTGCGCACGACACCTGTAACTTCTAGTTAAGTAAGCCTGTACCAGTACCAGTGTAGCGCAAGTGACCATGGGTTTTATTATAGCCAAGTATGATCACAATATCATATTTTGTTTAAACCCCAAGGTTGTACCAAAATGGCATTTGTACGATCATAAGGGCGCTGCTGCTCTAGTTAGTAAATTTTTCATTGTTTTTAGGGTTCCGTACATCTGAATAAAAAAACGAACCCTTATAGGATCACTCGTGTGTCTGTATGTCTGTCACAGACGATTTTCTCCAAATCTACAGTACCGATAATAATTTTAAAAAATAGATGAAAATTGATCATCCTCCTTATCTCTGAAACTACTGAGCCTAAAATTTTGAAAAAAATCCTGAAAATAGTTCTTTACTTATAGATTACAGGAAAACCTACAAGAAGTCTATGGTCTGAAAATGACATGGTAAATTTAGCAGTTGGAATGTATGAGAGAACATGTTTTTCAACTACAATTTTAAGTTTATTTTTGGGATAAATTATTTTTGTTACCACAAACAAATTTGGGAAAATTAAAAAAAACATGGTAGATAACATATTCATCATACGAAACCCTCTCCACGCGAGTTCAACTCGCACTTGTCCGGTTTTTTTCTGATTTAGATCTATGCAAACAACATTTGCCATTTTCCAAAAAGCGGTTTTAGAGGTGTGGAAATTATGTTATCAAAAAATAAAACTGTCCCCATCAATTATTCAAAGATGAGTACTACAGTACAATATAATTGGAAAAGGTTTAATTTTTAATTTCAGTACTTTTGGGTGCCGCATGGGTGAAATCTTTATCTCTTAAGTTACTAACAAAGCAGAAACCAATAATTTCTTACTACTCCTTCTTAGAATCAATCAAACTTTTCTTATTTTTCCATCGGTCGAATTTAAGAAACACGACTCATTTAATACACAGGCAAAAGTCCGGAACTAGAGCTCTTTTGGAGGAAGTTTCTTTTTGTGTCAAAAACTTCCCTTTTGAATGGATGAATTCGCAGAGTAGGAATTGCTTGAAATAAATTTTGTAATTTTGCATTTATAGGGATTGATCCAGGATTCTTGGAAATATAACAACACCTTGAAGAATGAGTGCAGAAAGTTAAGTTTCCTTTCAAGCGACGACGACAACATTCGTCATTTGAACCGCTCAAGACCATCAACGCTTTCACAAAGGAATGAGAATTGCTATAGGTGGGTAGATGCGAAGGGCAACTGGAGCAGGACACTGCTGGCTCAGTATCAATCCATACACGTCCTGTGATATATAGGTGAGCGCTTGTGGCAATGCGGGAGGGTGGACTTTACATTTATATGCTGAGTCCAGCATCTCACGTGTACCGTTTGCCACGTCTACCCTGACGGTCACTTGAGTGCACTGCTTGTATTTGCCGATACACAATGTGCTCCTCAGTCTTAAATCTGTATGTAAGTATTAACATGGAACTAGATGTATAGCTGCGGGGCTATATATGAGTTGTGTGTGTAGGGCTGAACAGCCGTGCTAGTCGTATTTCTCCAAATACACGTCAAGATGGCTGCCGCGATTCAACATTCGACGGTTTGAGGTTTTTGAAGAGGGTCAAATCCCAACCATCCCAGCCCCCACCATCTCAGCATCCTCGTTGTCGTCGTCGTCGTTGATGTCGACGTCCACGTTTTCCAAGACCACCCACACCTAACAAGAGAAACCAGCCAACAGTTCACATCTTCCTTGTCCCGTGTATGCCTTTATGCTTGTATATATGTGAGGTGAATTGAAGCTTTCAAAGTGGGAAGCGAGTGGACCGGGCAGTCTCAAGGGGTGTGAGTAATATATTCCTTGTATACGGGGGCCGTTCAAAGCACACAGGGAACCTTCAGCCTTCCACCATCAGTGCTGTTCCGTTATACGTAAAGGCATCCGTATCCATAGATATACTTCATTTTCTCCACGTTAGACCAGCGTCCAGCAGTAGCTAGCTATGGTCGTCTTCTCCACGTTCTGTACAAATTTAATGCGGGATAGATTGCGACTAAGGTAGAGGATGTATTTAGGGACTGGGACGGGTTATAGAGGAATGCTAATGATGACTGTAGAGTGAAATAAGGTAAGACGTGTACCTATATACCTTGGCCACCGCAGTGGACAAGATGTACCACAATGGCTGGCCTCGGCTAAAGTTCAAGCTTAAATTATTTATTAATATCGAAAACCTATCGCTCAGGGTATAAGTGATGTGAGTACTGCATAGTGCTTTTTCGTGCATGTTCCTGCTTCCCACCGGCTGTTTCCACTGGAAATTTCGCTTTTCTGCTGCCCCTTTAACTTTAGTATTCGGTTTTAATAATTAATATCAAGGTAGTGCTTGGCACTTTTTTTAAGCTTATAAACTTCTAGACATTTCGTTCCTTATCATCTGTCAAGGACTTAAATGAGAAAATTTAAATTTATGTATTACCAGTATAAGTGGGGCTGATTAGCACTATTCAGAAAATGAGGGTCAAAGTCTTGGAAATGGACAAAGCTGAATATTTCAAGAATCTTAATGGGAAGAAGGAATAAATCTTTAAAGGCAGGCTTTCGGCTGTAAATTTATCTTGTTGCAGCTTTCGATTAAATTAAACTTACAGAACTCACTAACTTCTTTTAGGTAAGGTTTTATGAACTTTTCTAAATAACACTCATTGTATACATTCATAATTTGAAATAACAACGAAATAAGAAGAATTATCCTCATATGCTTTCATTTCTCATCATGTACATAGATAGAGAAATCTAGTTCAAATTTTTAAGCAGGCGGGGCTTCGTTTTGCATTTCTTTATGGAAATCTCACGAAACTGGATTGAAAATTAATTCGCTTATTTAATACGTTAGCTGCCATGTGTATCACTAGTGATGCACACTTAAAAGCTATCTCAAGACAAATGCATTTTAAGAAGGAGGGGTGAGAGAGAAAAGGGATAGTAGTTATTTTTCTATATATTCTCACTTTATTTCAACACATTTTTCACAACCATTAAAATAGTAGTTCGAAGATTTGTCTTCAAAATGCTGCCTAACCGACTCATAGATTTCTTCGTCGGAGTTAAACTTGCTTCTCCGCAAATCCGATTATAGTTTGGCAAATAAGAAATAATCATTAGGGCTCAAGCTTAGTCTGTAAGTTGAATGATCCAATTCGTCGAAGCCGCATTTTTTAACAGCAGCCTTTGAAATAGCAACAGTGTGTCCGGGCGCATTATCGTGTAAGAGTAGTACTTTTCAGGACAGTTTTGCTCTCCTTTTCTCGACAATAGCTTTAGGTAACTTTCGTAGACGTTCAGCATAATATGTGGCATTTACAACGGGATTACGTTCCTTCAAGTTCAGCAGCATAATAACTTCAGTATCCTAAAAAAATGTTGCCATGCTCTTTCTGGTGCTTTGTGTGACATTTGCTTTTTTCGGCACTGGTTCTTGAATCCCTTTTGGACAAGAATGATGGTAAAGGACCGTAGTTTCATCCCTGTCACAATCCTATAGAGAACACTGTCTACTTCGTCAACTCGGCGATTTTCTTGGCTTTTAATCGCCGGTCCGTCAGAACAACTTTCTGGTCCAAATCCACGTTATCTTGCGCAACTACCGCTGCTGATGATCCACAGCGTGGATAATCTTCAGTTGACTCCCGTCCCCAGCGAAAAAGCTTTGACCAATGTTTAACCATCGAAAATTACGGTAAAGATTCTCCATATACACGATCCATTCGCCCAACAGATGTTATCCGGTCCAAATTTCATTTAATTTGTTTCTGATCGTTGTAAAAAAAACTATTGAAAATATGTAAAAATAGTAAAAGTGGTAAAAAAACATATTTCTGAGTGATCATTATATCTATTGACGATTGTGGCCATAGATATTCAATTTGAGAAGGAGTACATTCAGAGTTATTTCCATCACGGGAGCATAACGAACAAAAGAAAAAAAGAATTAGCCAAATATGTTGTTCCTATCGTCAGTCATGATTGAGAGTGCATACAATTATGATTTTTTTTCCAGGACCATAACGAACAAAACAAAAAAAATTACGCATATCCATCGTTCGAATCGTGAGTTATGATCTTGAGTTCATAAAAAAATCCCACTTTCAATTTTTTCCGAATTTTCCGGGCAACTTTTCTAATTTTTCTTTCCCTAAAGACCTTACTCGAACTATTATGAACATTTTTTTTAAATTAGCCAAATCGGTCCAGTACGGTCCAGTACTGCCAAAAGATTTAGCAGGGCTACAAATAGAATAAATAAACAACTTACTTGTTAATATAGCTTAAAGAAGAATAAGAAGTGAGTAGATATTTTTGTCTTTGATGACGCGTTATTTAATAAAAAAAAACCATTTCGACGAGAAATTAATTGAACAAATTAAATATATCCACTTGTTTTGTGTACAGAATACGTCACATCAAATGTCAAATCCTTGGCATTCGCCGTTCGCGGCAATTGTGTTTATGCCCTGAAAGTCTGTTACCAGGCGAATTTTCGTTGGTAGTTGTTCGCTGTTCGCCCAATTCGTCGGTGTTGTGTTTAGGTATTATGTGCTGCTTTTACAGTAGCGACGTCCGCCGTATGTGACCAGAATGACACGCGAGCCTTAGATGGCATGTGCAAAATTCACTGGTGAGAGTCTCTTATCATTTACTAGGTCTGCATGTGGCTGACATCAAACTCTGGCCATATCGCAATACATAAGAAGAAGCATTGCCGGTGTTAAAAATGTACGGACTTTGTCACTTAGTTACAAATGTCATGCCAAAAATTGTGGCTTACTTGCAACATTTGTCAGGTTAAAATTTCCCGAACTCTTCTTTCCTAAAACTTTCCTAAACTGTTCTATGCGCATCATAGCGTTATCCGATGAGTTTAAGAAAAGAGTTGTATTTAAAATATGGTTTGGCTTCAAAACACTGGTTGCTTATTTGCGTTTACCGAGTCATTCTATTTTGCTTTTAAGGTTCTTTGTAGCCCTATCCCAAAATGCGTGTAGAGTTCAAGACAATGTACATGGGCATACTCCGGATGTACTTTGCGTGGCTTATAACTCAGTCTTGGGAGCTTTTGCTAAGTGAAAATAGTTCTAGCAACAGCCAGTCAATTCAGGTTGACAACGGATCTTATCTACAACTGCCTCTTCAAGTTATTTAGCTCCTTAGAGTTTAGACTGAGTTTTCGTGTTAGTGTCGACCTGTTGCCAACTTTTAAGTATTTATGATCACTTGCAGTGGCCAATATTGAAATCAGTAATTTTATTCGCTCATAAAATCGTGAGTGATTCTATTGTAGAATTCGATTTCTCCTCTAGTATACGAATCTAAAACATTTTAACCTGTTCTTGTCTGAGAGAGATCATGTAGTTAATCTTTGGACAAGTACATGCTTTAAGAATTTCGATATCTTTGCAATTAGGTTGAGCTTGTATTACTAGAAGAACCCTACTTTTATTGGCTATAAGACACTTTATTAATTGATAGAATATGCGTCTGTCCTGAGCTATCATAATGCCTCCAATTTTATGTACGATTCTTTATATCATCCATAGATCGTCTCATGGGCATTAAGATTTGAAACTTTATTCATACCATGGGAACGATTTTGAGTATTTCTTGGAAGTTTTACACCTTGTTGCTGCTCAGTTCAAATCGCACTGGGGTCTTCCAATGTTTCCGCCATTTTTGCTGTCCTCTTTTAAACAAGTCCAACTTTGAGGACCGGGTATTTAATGCCTGCCTTCCTAAGTCTGCCAGAGATCCCTTTATGACTACATTTTTCACGGTGGAAGTATTCTTTCAGTTTTTCGTTCTTCGCCTTATAGTCCCTCCGCGACTTCTTCAACCCCTTCCTTCAGAGCTCTCCATAACACGCCAGTATACGTTTCCATATCCGCGGTGTTTCGAGGAATCTTTACAAGTTCCCTTTCCACTCTTTTTCTATATCCTTACCACAAATTATGTGGCTCTCAGGTCAGGCAAGGTGAACCGATCCATCACTTCCCAACCTACCTGTCTAGAAAATAAATAGGCCCTAGCACTCCATGGGACCGACCTCTGGAGAGGGTAGCGGAGATTTGGGGTGCAAAAATCCTCTGCTTTCTTCACTGTTATATTATATCCATCTATCTTTGTCCAACTATCAGTGATAACAAGTTTGACATGGAAGATCTTACTGACCCTGCACCTACGTTACGGACATAACTTATCACCTCACTGAGATCCTCAATTTCAAAAACACGAAAAGGTACGGAAACGCCGAAGTAGACTGTGGTCTGCTAATAATGTAATTTTATTCTGCTAGCTTGCTAATAAAAACGTTTTCACTTTAAAAGTCATTGAGATGTTCCAATAATTTTCGGCTGCAAATCCACGCGAATGCGCACATCCAGTTGAAAAATGGTCAAGGAATGAATGAATTCCATTTAAATCTATTACATTTTCCACTACAAAATTCCTTAGTTCAAATAGGAAAGCTTTCAGATAGCACCTCTGAACCAAGTTGTCGTCTTTTATGACCGAAGTGTCCTAGTTCGATCATAGCAACCTTTCTCGGACTTCTTCTTTGGACGAGCTGTTTTTCAGTGTAGTCATATTTTATGCATGCGAAAATCAGACAATTCAAAAAAAATTGCTACTCATTTAGTCTCATAGATCCTATAAATTACTGAAAAAGCAGATTATCTCGACTCAATCAAATCCGACTACACATAAAGTGCAGGCTATAAACGAAATTCTAAAACTTGTGAGAAAATAAAAATCAGTTTCAAATGCCCTAACCGAGAAAAATTCATACTGTGCCCTATTTAGCTAAATTGGGGAGACTTGGGTATTTTTCTCAATTTGAACAATTGCACAAAAACGTGAAAATATTAACTGGCTCTTTCAGCTTTTGGGTTCCAAGCTTAGAAATTAAAAACTGAAAACCTTCTTGAATTCACCGCAGTTAATTTGAAACGATATACTTGAGTCGTTAGAGTCCATTCCCTGGTTGAATCCCTTTCACGGAGAACCTTATGTGGAGAAGTAAAGTCGTCCTCAAACTAATTCGGTTCAGTCATTTGTGCAAATTTGAGTAACCCTCTTCACAAATTCTTCAGCTTTTCATGAAAATATATCGCAAACTACTGCCTAAACTTAAAATTTTCCCTCTCGGGTTAAACTTCTATCCCAAGTTGTGAATACTTGTCTATATGGACCATGTCCGAGTTTTGTCGGGTTTATATGTGAGGAATGGACTGGAAGTTTGGCATCTACCTCCACCTAAGGTGGCTTTGCCTGGACTTTACACACACGATAAAGTCCATCGAGTCCTGTTGGTGATGTGGGGAAGGTACTCCTTCTTCCCCATGCCATCATCGCCCGCAGTTCATGGAGGAAAATATTACAAGAAGTCCATCTGAGAATATTAGATATGCTCATATGAAGCCAACTAAAAACTAATGCCGTGCGATGTAGCTGTTAGGTGAGAGATGATGTTTCAGTTTGTCCGGTTGTTGCTGCTGGTGCTGTTACCAAGGGTTTTGCAAGGATAATGGCAACTCTGTTACGTATACATACACACATGCGGCACATAATAAATATTATGACCATAAGAACAAGGCTTTTAGCGGCTTTTTGTTATCTCCGTCAAAGCTCTCAGACTTTATAGCCCACCTATTATAGTAGCAGCATAACTTGCCTTATCTGTCAGCACTGGTTTATTTCCATAATTCCGTCCCCACCTCATCTGCCCCCTATACTCCAAAGAAGCACACGGCCCGTTTATATAAAGGATTATTAGTGGCGTAGATGTTCAAAAGAAACATCTTTGGCTTGCAGTCTGCCTAAATTAAAAATATTCCGATGTCCTTCTCTCCTGCCTTGTCCTTTTAGCTTTCGCACAAAAAAGTAAAAAGGCAAAAGAAATTGTGTCCTCATCAAAGTACTCCAACGACTGCTTTAGATGGATCATAGTTGTAGAATTCCTATTGTTTCCATCCACAGAAAAACAAAAGGCGTTATCCGCCAAAGAAAGCCACTTTGAGATGATTTATTGATTTTGGTACAGCACGGTCCAGAACTTCTGTGTTCTTTACAATGGCTACGTAGCCGTGCCGTGGTTGCCTTTCTGTCGGGTTATCTGCGTGGCATCTGCCTTGCAAGGATTTCAATGTCTACACCAACACAATAGATCATTCGGGTGAATATGGCATTAATCCTGCAGCATGTCCTTGTCGCAAATGGTGCACATTACTACCGCACTGTTCTCGGTGGTGCGCGAAGTGAGATAAATGACAAGAGTCGGAGGAATTTTTGGAAAAAATAAAAGGACCACCACGCACAGCGATAATGCTATGGCTTAAGTACGCGCTGAATGCGATTTTCTAGCGAAATACCATCTACAAAAAATCGGTTTTAACTACCCTTAGAGGAAAAAAGGTCAATATATACTCGCTTGACTGCTTTTTGTGCTAGAGTCCTGTAGCAAAAAGATTAGCGCGCTAGGGGTAAAACTGACGGAAAACTACCCTCGATCCATTGACTTTTTTTACAGCATCGCTGCCTAGATGTTTTCCTGCATAAATTGTGATGAGTTTCTCAGAATTATGTGATCATAAACGCAGTTTCCACTTTTTGTCAAATTTATCGATTTGTCTTCCTAAAGAGGAAGGCTTACGCCGCAAATATTTTCTAGCCCCGAGGAACTGTCTTGAATTGGCAGGAAAACCACGAGTAAGCAACTAAAATTTTTGATACAACAACTCTGGAACTTTAGTTGGAAGAATAATCAACGAAACTGATTTACGGATTCAATTAACAGGGCTAGATAAGTAAACAAGTGGTTTCTTCTTAAAATTATATTTTTGAGACCATGGAGTTGATTTAAAGCGATGATTAATGGTACTTAAATAAACACAAATTACAATTTATAAATCGGGAACAATGGGAATATATTTTTGATTACGATATAAACCTAACTTACTGATTAATTTAGTATTGCTTTATTATATATATCTAAAATTTGAAAATTGCGTGTCCGTAAAAATTTCTTATTAACCTTTCGACTCAGAACGAATTATACTTGCCCCAAAAAATATTAGGATGCCCGGGTGTCCGCACACAATTTGTACAAAAATTTTTTCTCTATATTATCTTAAAATTCTAATAGAATTGATTGTTGTATCATATTAATTTTGTTGTCAAAATCAATGAATGTAAATAGGCATAGTCAGTTTTATTCTGCAGTGATTAAAATAACGACAGGATATATGGGGAAGTGCCCTTTTTCTGGATAGAACCTTTTTTGCATGAGTTAATCACAAAGCCCCTAGCCAGTAAATATGTGAAATATTGACACTTTTTTTGGAGGGCGGGGAACTCCAGACCAATTGAGATTACCTCCGTAATGACGAGGACTGCCGGTTTCGATACTGTGCGGTATGCACAGGCCATCCTAAGAGCTTCTCGTCTCTGCACGGAGGTTAGGGGCTTCCGATGTACCTCCAGCTTCACCTGATCCTCCCATATCTCAGCGCCGTACAACAGTATAGGCTGTCCTGATGAGCAGGCATCACTTACTCTATTTAGGGCCACTAGTATTAGCCATAATTCGCTCTCCACGCACCTCCATGGGCAGGACAATGCTGATCCTCTTCATAGTGAGAATGAATATCTAAGTTTTGGCTACGGTCAGTGTCAGTCTGTGGTCCTCCATCCACACATTTGCCCTCTTCATCACCTGATTGCAGTATTGACACCAACTGTTAACCGCTTGTTGTTAAACTGGTGGCGATTATGGCAATACGTCTTATGCTGCCCATCGACTTACAGTCCGCTTGCGGGCCGTGACCTCTCAGATCTGAACTGACGACTTTGTCTGAAGTCGGCCACACATTATTCAGGCCACCTGGCAATCCAGGTCCTCAGGCTACGGAAAATGTTTTATTTATCCCATTTAATAGGTATTTCTTTACCATCATCAACAATTACTCCTACCATAGTCACGGTCTTCCAGATTTTTATTAATGCGCAATTGATAAAATACTTTGTAACTTCGTGACCTTGGCTTGCACGCCGGTTGCTGAATTGGTTATTTGATGACGTTCCTTATATATCATTAGTATCAGTGTCTCCAAAGGTTTGATGAATCGGGAATAGTTGCGCTACACATTTCAAAGACCTCCAAAAGAGTTCCTTTTATTCTTCCTTCTTTTCGTAAAAACGGAAATAAAATTTCAATGGCTTTGCAATATTAAAAGGGACCTTAGCACTTTGTATAACGTAGCGTCGTAAGTATATGCTCAAAATTGTAAACTATAGAGAGCAGTGTTAGACGGGTCGCCCTTTCCATTTTATGAACATGTATATGTATACGTATATATCAGAGTCAGCTATCACTCCAAAAATGTTGATATGTTCATTTAAGTCACAATAACTGGTACAGAATTATAGTACCATTAGTTTCAAAGTTTAAAAATCTAAACATAATATTTTTCATTTTGTCAAGCTGTGAATAATATTGTCTCATTTTAAATCAATAAATCTGCTCAAACAATTTTCAAAACAAAATCCAATAAAGTTACCAATTTATAACTCCCTTACCTTCTGCAGTTGCAATCCTTCCGCAATCAAATCTTTGAATAGAGTACGCTTACTACTTCAATAAACTTAAGATAGCATGAAAATGGTTTGAAAATGTGTAGACATAAGGACTTGCTCTTCTGTATACACAATTCTTTGTAGAATTTCCTCTTCTTACAAATGCAATTTATGACTGCTCTCATTTTACGATCTCCGGAGTAGAAAGCTTGCACGAAAGTGTTCAAAAAGCCATTCAACAGGTGGTCGGTCTCATATGCCACCCCCGCTCTATACTGATGCTCCCACTTACTCCTTTTGATGTAAGTGAATCTGTTTCCATTGATTTCAATTTCATTTTTTGCTTTAGTGGTATGGTTAGAGTTTCAATTTGCAGGTGCTCTTTGTAATGATTTATTTTTCGTTTTTATTGAGTCCATCTAATGACATAGTGGTTGGTTGTGCTTGCGCTCACTTAGTTACAAACCGGCTACAAACTTCAATGATATCTTTAATCTCTTTAATATCTTCATCTTAATATTTTTTCGTGAGGAGAAACTATTTAAATAGCATCAAAATGTGGACACTGAGAAAAAACATTCAAAATTTGCTTGTTAATTGCAGCCAACTCGTCTTATATCACCTGACACCCTTCTTCGTGTTCGAAAAGGAAATTCGTTTGAAATGGCAACCCTGTTATGTAGTATGTTAATTGGTGCTGGTTTTCCTGCGGTTGTGGTTTCTGGGGTGGCTAGGCGTGAAACCACCATAAATGATCAGAGAGAAGTTAAATGTCCATTCAAACCCGTTGATATTCACCCTGATGCTGAAGAAGGAACCGAAGTTGAAATAGATACAAGCAAATACGCTTTAAAGGAACCGCCGGATCTAAATAGCCATCTTAAAGAAGATCTTGAAAGAATAGCTGCTGAACGCGAAAAGGAATCTAATCGGCGGAAGGAGGAGGAAGAACGTGCAAAGCAAGAGGTACAATTTTCCATATAGTTATTTATGTATTACACATATATATGAAATTTTTGAAACTTTAGCTCCTAGAAATGCAATCCGACGATAGGTATCATGGCCGTAGGACGCATGCTTGGGTAGCCATAATCGAGAATGCACCATGGAGTGTAAAACCTCGTGAAAAGAAATACAATGAAGATGGAGAGGAAATCTTAGATCCACCCAAAGCATTTTTTATTGAACCTTCAACAGGATGTAGACACGAAGTTAATTCAAAATACTATATACGGGTTGAAAGCGTGTGGAATGACTACAACTACTATGTAAATTAGAATATCTCTTTTTTTCCCAAAGTCTAATAAAAGTACAAAATAACACTAGGTCAATCGACAGGATTGTTTCATTAAAGAAATGCGTTGGGACCTTGGTAATACTAAAGACTGGGAACACTTCCTGCCGGGTGAACCACCAGAACTTCGTGTAGAAAAAGAAGTCTCTGATGAATTCCGTGGAGATGATGGAGATGATATCTGGCTTGAGAAACATCTCGATCTGATACCGTCTTGGGTTCAAAAACTTCATATCGGACAGAAAGATTTTGAACAAAGGTTCCCAAGCCAAAGAAAATTAATTCATTATTATAAGGCTATCCTTGAGCGTTTTTCACCATATTCTAAGCACGATGGAAAGGTACTGAAATTAACCCATTTCGAAGATAAGTACTATCAGAAGCCAATTCGACGATGGGAATACTACGAAAATAGAAAAGATTTGCTCGAAAAGATTAAGATTGATTTCGAGGATAAACAGATTCAGGAATATTTTAGAAAGGGACGCCCGGATAAATTAAAATGTTATTTACACTATTACCTAAATAATTCTTATTATTAACTGTATATATATATTTCTAGTTTATGAACACAGTGTTTATAGTGAGAAGCCTCGATATCTTTACTTCTATCATTTTCCTCGTCTGGATTCGTTGTATCTGCTTGAGGTTCACGAAAATAAACTGATTTTGCATTTTAAGAATAGATTGGACTTGTAAGTACTTTTAATCAATATGTACCATATAATATAGCATTTATTTTTTATATTGTAGTTGCTTTTACCAAGAGTTTGATTACCATCCTCAAACTTATAATTTGGAGGTAAGTAAATTAAATTAAATTAGACTACCTTGTCGATTCAAAATCTGTCCTCTATTTCGGATTTCCTTTTTTTGGAAAACCAAAATAGAAATCGTGACATTGAAAAAGAGATTATATTAGTACAGTATATAAGCATTAACCAAGTAATAACAGAAAGACTGTTCGGCTCCTCCTAAGGCAGACAGTGAACGCTTTTTCACGACCTTTTGCATATCGATGCCTCGTCTGACACCTTCCATCTTCCTCACTCTATACTGCAAGCAATAAACACTTCACAGTCTAAAGTTCTCGGGCGAAACATCCCTGGGCCAAAAGTACAGAAAAAGCCTTCACGGTCTTTCTTAGGAGCTGACTAGTCTTTCTGTTATTGCTTGCTCGATGGTATAAGCTTTCTTTTAGTATTCTATTTCTTATTGTATCTTACAAATAAAAGTACTGACCTAGGAGCCTATATAAAGCGTTTTTTTCCTAGTACTTCCTCAAAAGTGATAGAGAAGTAAAATTTTTATTTCAAACATTTACGTGACTTTTTTATCGAAAAATTTTGATTTAATAACGATTCTAAATTTTTCCACGAAAAAATGCAACGAGTTGGATGTCGGGCAAACTATCAAAGTTACTGCCCATTTCGTCCACTCATTTTCGATCAAAAGCGAAAAAGATCACTTGAATTTCAAATCTTTTGGTATTATAAATGTTTTTAAAACAATTCTGACGCTGTTAAGGATGCTAAACAGCTGCATATAATGCAAAAAAGCTCAGGTCGGAATTACGAAAAAGTGGAATAGTCTCAACTAGGGATAACACAAATAGCGATCTTTCTTAAATACATCCATTGCGGTTGACAATTCAATCAGAGATTTTTTTAAGGTATTGCCTAAGCTCAGGGGACAACCTTATGTGCATCATAAGCACAGCTTAGACGGAAGGAAAGTAAGGATAGGGAGATTGGGAAATTTTGACCTGACAAATGTTGCAAGTGAGCCAAAATTTTTGGCATGATATTATTAGTGTACAACATCCCAGTGGCTTCGCAAGTATAATTCTTGTCAGTAGAATTGCCTCAACCACTGGCACCCAGATAAATCGCCGTGTCCTGTGCGGGATTCGAACCCACGTCAACGGGGGAGAAAATTTGTGTACGTGCGCCTCAGTCCGCTCGACCACCGGCGTGGGATATCATTCATAAAGCTGGAGGTTTTTATAATATTTATGCGTTGTGCCTTAAGCTGATAGTGCCTCATACTAGTATGTTTAAGTGGAACAGGCGTGCCTTTTATTTAGGGTATCACAAATCTTGAAATAATATTTAATAAGAGAATGATTTGGTCGTTTCGCAGATTAAATGCTTAAGTCAAAGATTTATGGAATTCTTCGACATTGGTGGAGAATATGCCATGATGATACCTGTAACAACCAAATATTTCCTGACCCTCGCAGAAACACATACATATGTACACACATACCTCCCATTATAAGTTCTCAAACCTGCCATTATAAGTTCTATAAGAGCGAAGTGGATTAGCACAAAACCACCAAGTTCTTTAGAAAAAATTCTAATGAGCAGTTACATAGTAGAGAAAAAATTTCTTTATTGACAGAGTTAGTATAAAAGCTTTACAATAATTTGGCCTGCGTAAAGCCTCAGCAGGCTGGTTGCTTATTTAATATGTGAAAAAAGACTCTTTCTGATATTTAGGACTAAACAAACAAAGGAACATAAAAGACAGCCAAGAAGTGTTTAAAGTGAAGACTTTGTCAACGAGTTTTAAAACCATACGAAGACGGTTCTTAAGTACATCCTTAGATACATCCAGATTAAAGTGCTCACCAATGCAGTTAACTGCCACACATATGCGGTTAATAAGCTTATACTTACTGTAGTTAGTCCTGGAGAAGTTGATATACAGAAGAGGGACACCACGCAAGCAGCGACCATTAGCCCTAAAACTCAACCTACCCCTGAGTTCCGCGGAGTAGATTTTAGCGTTCAAGAGCTGGTGAATGAAAGCTATATCGGCAACATTAGGACGTTGTTCCAACGAAACCATACCAATAAGATTAAGTCGCTCGCAATAAGGAGGGAGGATCATAGGGTTGTCCCAGAGCAAATTCTCAAGTGCAAACCTAACAAACTTACTCTGAACCGATTCGATATGTCAATATTCACGACACAGAAATGGTCCCACTCTTGAGATGCATATTTTAGAAGTAGTCTGACGAATGAGTTATATAATGTCAAAGAAACTAGATGGTCGGAAAACTCTCTGAACTAATGCGTATAAAACCAAGTAAGGAATTGCGCCTACAAACCACATAATTAACATGAGAAACGAAATCAAGTTTTGGATCAAGCTTAAGTCCCTTTCAGTCCCCTTCAGTCATAGACATCGTTGATGAAAGAGAACATTTTTATCTCGTCCGCATAAATTAAAATATTGGAATGCTTCAAGAGATGCACGATATCGTCAATGGAAAGCACAAAAATATTCCCAATTGTACAAAAATTTTCTGCGCATAGGATAAAGTGAATATGAATGACTTCTGTCAATAATTACCCCAATACTGAACACCATTATGCGTCCATCAATTTCATCTGGATAAAGACTAGCTTTGACTTTAACACATTGAATGCCATGGGGGTCAGGACGAATACATTTTAACACGTAATTCTCTCAGGAAAGCTTTTATGTTAATTGTGGTATTGAACGTGTATTTAAAGGGTTTTCTTTTTTTTAACGGTTTTTGTATTTTGATAATGTGACATCACGCAATAGAGGTCTGGTTTCAAAACCCTGAATTAATTTAAAAATCTGTTCCTTTTGTCAATTCAAATCCGTTGCCATTTTTAAGTTCTCTTTAAAACTTTCGCTCGTGTGAGTTGTGAAGTAATAATAAAACTCTTACCTGTAAGAGAAAATTCCAATCTGCAATCTCACTAGAGCTTTCTATACGAAGTCACACGTTATTCATAAAGCTAGAGAAAGTTTCATAGAGTTCTCTCACAAAAGCTTTTTTTTCGGTCATCAGGCACACGGGAACTTAAGAAAATTTTCGACACACTACGGACTTTTGCTCCAGATTCAACCGATCGTTAAAGTCGGGCCACATACTACGGACTTTTTTTTCCAGATTTGCACGACAGGAAAGGTGGATCAGACTTTTTGTTGGTAGGAACCAATGACAAAGCTGAAGGAACGAGGTACGAAGCTGCCCCACACTTCAGTATTTTGCTTCAGACTTGAACGATTTGGGCTAATTTTCAAAACTAGCTAGAAATCCTTCTTAAGCGACAGATTTTAGATTTGCCCAATCGTTGTTGGAACGATCGGTTAAATCTGTATGAAAAGGCTGTGGTGTGTGAGCGTCCTTTAAGGCTCGTCGAACAGCGCCGGTTGCTGGGGTGTTTAATCGGTATGAGGTTAGGAGTTTCAGCTGGATACATTGATGTTCCTACGGAAGATAAGAAAACGCAGAATCTTCCAACAGCCGACACTATTAACGTCTCATGTATGACGGACCTAACGTGTGACCCTAATCAGAAATGAAACGGGTAATATTAGATTTCATTAGAATGCAAAATAACTTTGGAGATAGCTCAGCTGTTATATTACCATTTTTACTATACTTTATAACATTACACAATTTTTTGTTTGCATTAAAAATTTACATTTCAGCTCATAATAGACAAATTTAGAAGAGATAAAACAATTCCTGCAAGCAAAGATATTGCGGTTCGTCATTTTTACTTAA
>QYTT01092506.1:30701-49663 GCA_006980735.1 Dasypogon diadema | reverse complement strand
GATGCAATTATTGAAATTGAAAATATTTCCAATTTCAGCACGAAGAAGAACGGAAACGTTTGCGTGAAATTGCAAGGAACGACGCTGACTTCTTAGCTCCGCATCTAGTTCTCTATACAAATCGAATGCCAAATGAAGAGGAATCGCTTGCAGCATATAACGCTTGCCTCAATGATTTGAAAACACGTTACGTTCGCCTATTGAATGAATTGCAGCGAAAATACGAAGATGTAAGTATATATATACAAAAGTAAGAAATCTCTACAAAATATTTTCTTCTATTTCAGTTAACGGCTGAAGCAAAAGCACTGAAAAAATTCCTTGACAAATTTGGGAATCAGTTTGATGATTTCGATTACGAAAGGCTACTCAAGGAGAAGAAGGACATTGAACTTAATAAAAGGATGGTTCAACAGAGATTAAACCTTACCCACGAAGAAGCTCAAAGGAAGTACGAAAAAGTTAAGGAATCTCTCCTCAATGACAGCCGACTTAATCTCAGTCAGAACGTTGAGTAAAACACGGAGTCCTTTTTGTCGACGTCTCAACTTTCTCGATCCTTTTATGTGTATTTGATAAACTCAGTCTTTGATTGCTAAATATAGATATAAGTACGTACAGCTGTGTGTATATTGTGTGAAATTTATGATTTTTCCCATCGTTATCATGGTATCCAACCCCAGCAACTGGGATCTCCATTCTACCTCCCCCAACTGTTAAGACTTTCGTACCCCCAACATTTCATCTCGCCCATTAGAACTGAATAAAAGTACCAAGAGCAACAGACAACAGGTTGTTCCATGTTTTTATCGAGTCCCATAAAATTTTTATGTAACGATTACGCTCTGCTTCTGGTTCTAGTTCTGGATGTCTGGTTGGATGTGCCCCATGCTCCTGTGCCCCATTCGTTTGCTCTCTGTTTGGCTTTTCCAACTTCTGGGGAGTTAACATCCTTACAGGTTCAGGACTTCTTTTTATACCTCTCCCAGCCCTCACCCCTGCCAAATAAAACGATAATAAAATTTATATGATTGAATATAAACTTAAGTGTTGGATGGTTTGATTTATCGCCCGGTAATTTGTTAATAGAACATGATTTACCCTTATCGGCTCAGGGGGGGTTTTATTGGGGTCGGAATGTGTGCTGCTTTCAGTGATACAAATGATGTGAAAAATGCTCTTTTACCGGTGACTTGTGCATATTTATGTGTCGGATTTGGTGTTGTTCCCAATTCATTATGAAGTGATTTCGCACTTTTTGTGTGTTTGTTTTGTTTATGGAAAACATGTGAACATTCAGGTAAATTTTAAATTGGTATGTTTCATTTTCGCAAAAATAATCTTATGTTTTGCAGCGAAAGTGGGAATGTGATAATTATTTACAGATGTAACTTTTTTTTGAATTGAAATACGATGCGATTGGGAATTATTTTCCTGTCGCTACAACTGAATTCTCTCAAGCACATTAAGGTATTATTATTATTATTCATTAACACAAGTACACGTATATTTGGCGAAAATAGACCAGTAAATTGTCCTATTAACAAATAATATTGCATAGCAAAATAAGATTTTTTATACTAATCCTTGAATGGATTTATTTTATTTAAAATATCAAAAAACAAAGTTAAATATCAAAATATATATATATAATATTAAAGTTTTCGGAAATGTGATAGGAAACATTTTTATTTAAAGGAGCTTTCTGCTGTTTCACTGGCTAACGAAGGCAGTATTCAGTGGTAAGAAAATGCATACACTAGCTAGAAAAAGAAGTCTGCATACACCGTGAAACTACTTTTTAGGGAAATTCAAGCTAATTGTGGATTTTATTTAAATTTATTTAAACCTATTTTCTATATATTCTTTGTATATTTGCAGTTTAGGAAATGCTTACATAATATACTCTGAGTAAATGCAAAATGAAAAATAAAAACCGGAAGCAATAGAGGTCATGAAAATTAGGCAGAAAAAGTCTGCGTACAGTTAAGTTAAAGCTATAAATAATATTAATTAACTTAAAATTCAATAACTGGTTGCACATCCTTTTATTTTGAGGACTTCCTGCAATTTCTTCTGCTTGGAATATGCAATTTTTGAGGTTTGAGCACTGATGTTGTCCTATAATTGCTGCAGAAGTCTTTTCAACACATTTTTCAAAATAATGTGATATTGACAAACTCTTCGTTCTAGTAGATCCCATAAATATTCTGGAGAATTGCGGTGGTGCATGCAACTGTTTTGTGGGATTATAATATAATCATAACCTCAAAATATTCGATGTGTGCTTGGAGTCACTATTGTGCATAAAGTAGTATTCATCACCTAATCAAAATTTATCAGCACTTGATTTTAAATTCCGCTTTAAAATATTTGGGTAAACATCATCATCAGTTCATGGTAGACACCAACGAACACTTACTACAAGAATATTCACTCTCAAAAATTATTGATATGAAAGAGAATACCCCGAAAAGTGACCAACTATATGCTGAATTTATAAAAAAGAAAACAAAAACGTTCACAAGAGTAGAACCTAATAAAGCCATTCTGAATAATGCGTATAATAGAAAGAGAAAAACATATTTGCTTCTTTAAAAGTTTTTTTTCGGTGGGAGAAATGTGTTTTGTTTTGTTTGATGTCCCATTGGCTGCGGCTGGATTAGACGGATGTAGTAGTGTCACATGAGTGCAGTAATTTATAAAAACAATGTGATGAGTAACACAACCATTGAATTCCTTTCAATTTACTTGCGGCTGAAATATTTTCTAGTGTTAGTGGTCATATGATTTTGTTTTCTTCGAGAAAGGCGACCCATCAAATTAAAAGATTTTATAGTATTTCTCGGAATTGCTATTTTTGTTGGATAAAATTTAGAGATATTCTGAGAAAACTATTAACTAGCTAGTTGAACTCAATTTTGTCTTGCCAGGCCACGTTATTTCTAAGAAAATTTTAAGAAATTGTCTGGAATTTTTGCTAAAATCCATACAAATAATGAATGAGTTGTTCAACACAGCTATGAAAACATATCCTCCTCGTTTCTGGAGGTAGATTTTTCCTTGTACTGCGATTTTTTCCCTACTGATATTATCTCTTTCATTCTAGTTGGCAATGCCGTATAGGAATGAAACAGGTATATAAAATTCCTCTGGAAATTTTAGGTGGTGTTTTTATCTCTTTTCATCGTTCATAGCATATGCAGGTAGAACTTCCATCGTCACGTTTCTTAATGGAGAGATAAATATATTTTCTTGCTTTTTCCTTCTTATGTAGCGAAATTAGTAAACACAAACACAAATCTTCAAGGTCAACGAAAAATTTTGATTAGAATGTTTGAAGTTGGGTTTCTTGTAATATATGTTCGTTGTATAAATCTTAAATACATCTGAATGAGAGGGATGATCTTATTCTTGCGTGGTAGTCTCTTTCATTTGTAGTTTTTGGCAGAGTCGGGTCGGGCTTGTTATTAATGTTCGTTGGTCTCATCATCCTCCAAAGAGAATCGAAACTTGTCATCCACATCCTCAACTATGTATCTCGATTTGTTGAGTATGTAGGTAGAGTTCCTCCTGTCCTCCATTCTCTTCCGTTCTCGGTTCATTCAATTCTTCCAAGTCATTTCAGTTTAGTGTATTTTATTTAGTCCAGTACACAAGATTTATAACCGTGCTATCTAAAAGTTATCGGACTAACGCTATACAACAAAAGCCGTAAATAGTACTGACGTGCGCAGAAGAACGGCGAGTGCGTGCGTCAAGTTTGAACTCAATTTATTCCGATTCAGCGCAAGTACGCGAGTCAAGCTTGGAAATTACGTAGAAGTGATTACGTGTGACCATTGAGAGTGTAAGAGGGTTCACGAGTGTACGAGTGTAAATCAATTTCAGTTTGATTTACCCGCACACACGCTTCAATTTTAGAAGGGTTTTTTTATAAATTTTTAATTAGTTGGTAATACTATTTCACCTTTTACACCTCTACGGAGAAGCATTTAGAATGAATAATCCTAACTAATGCAATTATTTTGACAACCTGGTTTTTACAAATTTTCAGTGTCTATATGAGTCTCATGTAAAGTTTTTCAAAGCGTCTGTCTCAAAATCCTGCGTCTGTGCAAAATCAAAGTGTCTGATAAACTCATTTTCGGCAAATAAATTTAGTCACTGCAGACAAAAGTATTTCTTTACCCTCGAAAAAGTATTTCTTTACCCTCGACTTTCTCATTTAAAAATTTTGTAATCAATAAAAACGTAAACGTAGCAGTAACTGCTACAGGTCTAGTTGCAACATTTGTCAAGTTAAAAGTACCCCTTCTCCCTTTTCCTTCAAATTTCCCTCCGCCTAAGCTATTCTGTGTGCATCATATGGTTGTTCCCTAAGCTTAGCCAATACCTTAAAAAATTATTAAAAATATTTTGGATCTGCCATTTTGAATTCGTTAAAGTATCAGTTTCGCAATCAGTAATCTCAAAAACCTACATATTCGCCATTTTGCGAATTTAGAAAATTTCGTTCGCCATATTGGACCCGCCATTTTGAATTCAAAAATTCTACTTCAGATTCGAAATTAGTTTCCTCGAAAACCTATATAATAGTGAATTTTCATAATGATAGCAAAAAATTTTGAAAAAATGTATTTGATCGGTAATGTTGTATTTCCTAGTCATATCAAGTAATGCTACCTACTAACATACAAATGTTCTCTACAATTTGTAGAAAGTTTCATCCAAATCGGTGCGTTCATTCAGAAATTATGTCGGGACAAACATAGGTAAAAAGCGACATATACTTACGAACAATCGAATTGCATAACTTTCTTAGATATCAGTGTTCAAATTTTTCATATTAGTCATTATTTTGTGTTTAATATTATCGAATCCAAGAGGGCACAAATTAATAAAGACTTAAGGATAGAACGACGGATGCAAAGGAGGAGGAAAATTCACACTCACGGGAATACAATTCAAAATTAAGCCACTAGATCCACTAAATCTACAGAAAAGAACTTCATTGCAAATTAACACCCTATAATTCTTCAAAGTTTAAAAAAGTTTAAATCGAGACTTTTTTGTAAGATTTAATTTTACATTACAATACACTAAAATATATTCAATACTGGAAAGGCAGTCTGTTATAAATATAAATAAACAAAGAAATCAAATTACATTACTCTATATACGCATGAATAAACAAACAAACGAGTCTGTCGTGAAATTATATATAATACAGAAGATAATTCTGTCGTGTAAATCGCTATCAAAGTACGGCACTATTAAAGTTGTATTCCTTCATCTGAATTTCCTTTCCCTTCACAATATATAAAGAAAATCAGGAAATAAATAAACAGATAGCATTATCCGCAAACGAAGAGTAGTTTTTTTTTCTTTCGCGTTAAGAAATCGTTTAACTGAAAACAATCAACAATGCTCAATCCTACCACTCATGATAATGAAAGTCAAAAAAACAATATTCCGCCCGTCCGTGAAACACTTACAATCTCGAACAATGGTAGTTCTTCAGCTACTTCCAGAACTAACCAGGATGCATCGGAAGCCTTGTTTTCTGCCTCTCTTGTTTCGCTAAAAATTTCCCCATTTTGGAATAACAGACCCGATTTATGGTTTATTCAAGTCGAAACCCAATTTCGACTAAAAAACATTACACAGTCAAACACCAAGATACGATTACTTAGTTTCTGCCCTGTCTCCAGAATCTATGGAATTAGTTGCGGATATTTTGCTGAATCTATCTGCTGAAAACAAATACGAAAATTTAAAATCAGTACTATTAGCACGCAGTCGAGATTCCGAAGAGCGTAGGCTAGATGCGCTATTACACAAAGTAGAACTTGGCGATTCAAAGCCATCAGAGCTGTTCCGCCAAATGGAATCATTATCTGGTGATAACAGTCTAATCAATCAATCACTATTAAAAAAGTTGTGGTTAAATAAGCTTCCGCAGCATGTTCAAGCATGTGTTATTTCTATCGGCAGGTCTCATAGCCAGAATGAGCTACTAGAAATAGCGGATCAAATACACGACGCTACAATTAAACCTTCGGTTTCAGCTGTAACTAAGGGTAGGCATGACATAGACCTAAGAAGTGAATTAAAAAAATTAACGATAGACTAGAAAGCTGGAAATTCAAAAACCGACTAATAGTTCGCGTGCGAATAATAAGGGTTCTTCTAGATATCGGGTTAGAAGTCGCAGTCGCAACAATAGTTTTTCCAATGGCATGACAGAATCCAAACAACAAATGTGCTGGTATCACAAGCAATATGGCAAAAAGCCACAGACCACAACCGTTTTTTATATGTTTAGTTAATCTAATGAAAAAACACCAATAGCACAAGGATTTTTCTCCTCCGCTTCGATATAATATTATTACTGAATTACTTGAAGGAGGTATTCCGGTTTCTTTGGCTAAAAATTGGTGTTTCCACGGAATTTTTATTTTGTTAAAAAAAAATTTTTTTTATTGACACACATACATAAATGTATGGTTCCATATCTTAAGTTGTTACATTCATAAAAAAGTGAACAATATTTTCTGAGATGGTGGTAACGTCACTAGATGACGTTTGATGAAGGGTTACTTGCTGGCCACACGATTCCGGTAGTTTTTTTATCCTAAAACTGAATATAGGATATTAATAATCATTTAGATACATGTTATTCTCGTAGGAATTAGTCCTTTTGAAAAAGGATGAACTACAGCAAAACTGTGGCCATTTAAAAAAGATTTTTATTTTATAGGTACTTTTTTTCAGAAGTTTTGGACCGAAAAAATATTAACAATAACACGAAAGTGAACAACTTTTTAATAAATTTACTCACCTTCAAACCACAATTCTTGCTCCAGTACCAGCGCGTTATAAGCGCTCGCGATCACGTTCCTCCACAAAGTTATGCGCGGCTGGGGAAATTTTCACTTTCATTGTATGTAGAACTTGTAAAATAGGGCGGCGTCCTTAAACTGGAAGACACTCTATCACTCAGCGAAAACAATTTCTTTCATTGCAGTAATAATGAACACAATTCGAATTGAAATTTATCTCAACGTAAAAATTTCGATATGTCTATGCATTAAACTTTCAATTTTCCAGCTTTTGCGTCTTAACGATTTCAAAACAATTATTAATAAGACAGATAAATTTCTCGTGTACTGATTCTAACGCTTAATTTCTCCTATTACCAGAATTTTCGAAACTTATTTTCTTTATATACATACAAATTTTCATATATTTTCATGTATCGCATACATCATAGCTATTTGTTTCATTAATTCGTCTTAAGTTTCCCTCCGTGAGGATTAAGAACGTAAACTTGCCGATGCAAGTCCCAGTGTTTTAACATTTTTTCTCGAGTAGCAATCAATTGTGGACAGTCGTATCTGGATAAGGGCAGCATAAGGCATTACTGTGGCATGCCCTTTTACGATTTTTTTTATCGGCCCTGATTCGGTACACATATAGATCACCGTATTATGTATTTCCGTTTCACGTCCGGATGTACATTAATGTACGCAAACTTGCATACATCAATTATAGTTTCCCTTTATTCCTTAATTAGGGGCCTAATTATATTAGACAAATCTAAGCCATATTACGTGCAGCCATGATTTATTAATCTGGGCCTAATGTTATTATTTTTATTTTAGCCATATATGGTAGAACGCGTTTTCCTTTAATTCCAATAATGCTGACTATTTTTTTAAGTATATTGATAAAAGTATTGATAAAAGTATGAAATACACGAGCCTTATATTATTTATCAATAAAATCGCTCAATATTCATAGACTTATAGTTTTAAATATTTCTTTTAGGTGGAACTTTTATATATATATAGGTGGAACTATAGTAGTAGTTACCAGTCTTTAAGTTACGAAAATTTCCCTTATCATGTATGGATTTTCCTTTTTCGCTTTCGTCTTTAAATTTCCCTCAAATCGGGAAATTTCCCTCGAGTTTTCATCAGTGGTCTTACCCTTTCTTACGTACCTATCGAATCTTTTCAACGCAGTTCTTTTTCTCAATCATCCGAGTTACTGAAGATAAGAATGGAACTTCAAGCGTTGAAAAATTCAAAGTCGACACAAGAGAACACATCAATTTGTCCGAATTCAGCTTATAAATTGGAAGGAAAACCTCGCTGACTTCAACAAATTTAATGAAGAATTAAATAAGAATAATACACTACGTCGCAAAATTGTGAGTAATACATCCTCAAGAAAATTTTCCTATTTTACTGTTAAACAATTTTTATATAAAAGCTACTGGGCATATTAATTTAACAAAAAATATCGAATATGAACTTTTTTATATAAAATTATCTAATTGAAAATAGTATCTACATAATTCATTGACAAATCGTTTATAATGCTTAACTTTTTTGAAATTACTCTAAAATAAGAAACAATTATATATCGAAAAGATTCGTAAATGAAATACAGTAAATTAACACCTTTTTCTATAGATGTTCATGATGTATCCAATCTTGGAACCACAGGAAAAACCATTAAAATCGATAAAAAACATTGCTGATAGCTTCGTTTCAAAAGAAGTCTTACTAAATTATACAGCAGTCAGGAAAATAAAAGACAAACTAATATTTAAGGAGACATCGTTCTGCTCTTGTTTATACGGTAAGATAAATGTTATTGATTACATGATTTTTAGACACGTAACGATCATTTGTATACTTTTTACAGATGTTGTTGTAAGCGAATTTTCAAAAACGAATAAAGTTAATGAGAAAGACTTTTATGGTGCAATTGGTACAACAATCAAGTATTCAAAGGACTGGAAAGGAGGTCGAGAAAGTCGCAAACAAAAATAAGAAAAAAGTTACACCAGACAAACCAACTCCAATGACCGATGCTACTTCTGAACCAGCTCCAACCACCGATGCCACTCCTGAAACAACTCCATCCAGCGATGAATTATTCACTTCTGATACTGAATAAATTAAAGTTTGTTTACTTAAGCATTATTCAGTAGCATTTGCTTATTCATTTATACATTTATAAAATAAATAATGTAATCCAAACCTAATAATATTTTTTACTAAAGAATCGAACCCGATAATATAACTTGGATTAGATATTATTAACTCATTAGGTCCTTATTTTATTGTTTTTAACGAACCGGATTTTCATATTATATGTGGGCCTAATTCAAATTTCTAATGTGGGCCTAACTTTAGTGGGCCATATGCTAGCCTCAACAAAATGCTACTCGGGTTCTTTCCTTTAAAAAGTTTGTATTACGCTGATTTTCAAATGTCATCTGATATGTCTACTATTAAATAAAGAAATAAAATTTTGTGATAATTTTGTATGTGTATCTTACATTCGTTTGTTTATTTTTTTGCGGATAAATTACATGAATTTCTACTTTGAAGCATGGAAATAAGAATTATAAGGAATGGACATAAACGTGTATATGAATACGTAAAAGTGAAGCACTTCCGAAGAGGAAAGGGGGTGAAGACTGGTACCGCACAAACGTCAACTGAATCAATACATTAAATTATTCAAATATGTGTCGTTGTTAGATATCCAGGTGGCTTGAGCTTGTGGAAAAGTGTAGGTACTTAGCAGCAGACTTCTTCATCGAAGGCTGAATTTTTGCCAATTTAACAATTGTAATCCCTAAATATTGATAAAATATTGATTTCTTCTTAATTTGTCTCCCAGAGCATTCTTTGCTTTTCTAGGAATTGTTGGGGCATAACCTTGAAAATAAGAGCTAAGAAAAGACTGGGAAATCACCAAAAGTAAAGTACTTGTTTCACACAAAGGAATTTTTCCACTACAAATGGAAAATTCTTAATTGAGGAACTTATAACCGCCTCTGCTTTAATGAGCAAACATTTTATTTTGTATAATGTCGAGCAAGAAGGAGACCCACCATAAATTACTGCCTGAAATTAAGGCAATTTAATATTTTTAACAATTATAATTTTATTTATAGATTCTTGATAATCTGTAGAATAATAAAATATAATAAAATTAAGAACTGCGACGAGGATAATTTTATCAACTTTTAGATAAGAAAGGAACCGTGGTTTATTCCTTGTGTCTTCGCAAGTGAATTTTTTTCAGGAGAGTCAGAGCAGTAGTTAAGAACTTGGACGAACTAGGACGTATAATTCTTACGAAAAGGATTCTTTGTATCTGAGGTAGAGATCGTTTCAAAATTCTTCAGATTAGAATTTTAATTTTAATTTTAAATAATAAGTATTTGCAAAAGAAGAAACATAAAATCAGTTTTCCCTTACTTAGGAAATATTTTGTAGGACAAAAATTCTTTCTTTGATATATTTGGGGGCATTGAAAATCTTTTTTTAGGTTTTTTGAGAATTTCTGCAACTTGATGATAAAAACTATGCAAATACTGTACCGATACAATGGTTCTGGAACAACATCAGCTTGCATTGTACTCTGTAAATTATTAGCACAAAATTGACTTTGGAAGATTTAATCTTCCCTCTAATTACAAATTGATGAACGCCTTAGAAGTCAATATCAATCAAATATGAACTTTAGACGTTTACAATGTGTTGAATTCCTAGTGCTTGCCGACAAACATATTAAATCTTTGATCGTCACCACCAGCTAATATTTCAGCAGTATGATCAGCGCTCAATAATTCGTACATACATATCTATCTGGGTCAATAAAAAGCAAAAATAGATCGCGTTGACAGAAATCAAAATCTGCAATATTTAATCTCATAAGTATTCAACAATGATACGATCAGTTGGTCTTGATTTTATTGTCACAATAGGATAAGTCGCTTGGGCCTATTTAAATTGAGCCGGCGATGCCGATGAAAGTGAAATTTTTTCTAATACACACTGAAAGCTGGTAGTGAAACTGGTATTTTCAGATTTGCACATGGGCGGCCTAATTCTTTTAATGAAATTTTCAGAAGACTATCAGTGCCTGATTAATCACTATTTGGGATTGCTGAAGGTCAGCCCAAAAAGAAGAATGAAAAAGAACGACATTCAAAACAACCTTTTCCCTTCTAAGGTCAGTTGAAAAGTTGTGGAGAAGAGAAGTCGTGAGAGATGGCAGGTAACATTGATTGAAGAGCTTTTGTCCCATAGCACGATAGCACCTAAAGATACACGTACTCTTAAGAAAATGATGTTGGAGTGAAGACGCAACCTGGTTTCAAAGGCGTTTGTCTCCGGGTACGGTCTCCTCAACTGGAGATGGTTGGATGAGAGATTATTGTCAACGGGTTAACTGATTTTTTCTTTTTCAGTTTAGACTTTGATTTAACCGGTGAGGATCTGACTCCAAGTTTAAATTGAATTCTTTAACAAATTTCCTTTTAGTTGCTTAAGATCGCCCAATGTGAAATGATCGTTCGGTGTTAATTGCTGTTCACTTGGATGATAACCACGCGAAGGATTAAGTTATTCATTTTTCACGCTTTGGACTAAAGTGGAGAATAGAACTTTGAGATATTATTGAACAAGTTTTAAAGTGGCAGTTGTGGTTAAGTGATTCCTGTGAAGACTTTTCACTTTGATTTAGAGTCGGATTGTGATCTAAGTGTAGTTTAAATATGGGGACTCATGCGATTTTATGCATGGTGAGTGTTTGGAAATTTTTGTTTTTACATGAAACTTTCGGAACTGAAAGTGAATTTTATTGAGGTCAATTTGAATCCACATATTGGCGTAACATATTACGATTTATCTTTTATTGATCGTGATGTGTACACCTCTACCGCTGTAAGCGAGTAGCCGGTGTTTTATGTGAAATTCGTTTTATAAATTCATAAATGATGTTTTGAAAATTATCATTTAAATGCCTTATTTTACTGCAATTTTTGAATGCCACTGGCTTTAAATACCTTTTGTTAGTTTGAGGAAGTTACGGAAAATAGCTTCCATTAGCATAATACCATTTCCATATCCGCTATACGATTAAATTAATATTTCATTATATTACTCAAATATAGGGCTGCAAAGACTGTATTACGCATTAGAAATATGTGATTCTGGGGTAAAGTTAGGCAAAGGGTAGATATCTAAGGACAAACATAACAAAAATAATAGTATACTTCGGAAGCAAAGGACAAATTTACAATCACATTTAGATTAAAATGTATTAAAAATCAGAAATATAGCTTTGTTAATAATATCAATAATCTGCTCCTACAATATATGACAAGACTTAAATATAAATTCAAGGAACTGAGGATATGGTACCTTCAATATGCCTCGGTTGCATTTTTGTTTTGATATTGTTTAAGATATTATTGGCTTTTTCAACATATATATAAAAATTCTTTGCAAGGTATATAGGTAATATTGAGATTTCTCTTATGATTAGCTCACCCATACCGGTTTTAAGATTTAAAGTTGGTAATTTTCACTGCAGTTTAAAAATATCTCTTTTCTTGTTTTAAGACCTCATTCTAGATAGTTTAGGAATGCAAAAAATTTAAAGAAGAAAATGCCATTTTCTCTCATACTTATTTTTTCAATTGAGTTAACTACATTATCACAGATTAAGGTTTTTGAATAATGAAAACAAACAGAACTGAATGATAATATTCATTGATGGGCATTAATACAGAAATGGCAATTCACATGGATCTTGAGAAATATTGCAACTGCATTTTCTGAATACCTCGGATTCCGAATACCTAATTTTTGAAACATAATAAAGTTCGTTATACTATATTTCTGTTACCAATATACAAAAGACTAGAAAACTTAATATAATGCAAAAGTGCGTTGGTATTATGCCTTGCCGATTCGGAGCCAAAGATAGTCCTTTGCTTTACAGAAAATAAGTAAGTGTGCATTTACCTATTTTTGAATATTTTTTCAAGGCTGCAAAAAGCCACTAACTTCTTTGAACCATCTTTTGTTATTGGTTATCTAATTACCAGTTTTTTTAGGTGGTACTTTTTAATTTTTTATAGGTTGAATAACATCTGAGTCCAATTTTTGGTTATGGTTTACTAAAGGACAAAATTCTCAACATACTTCAATGATGGTTTAAAAATGAAAAAAATTATATGAAACTGGGGTTACATATATAGTATTTACTGAATGAAATACGAACATTTGTTATCTGGTTGAACACGGGATTCCACATACGGTTTTTTTGTTGAATGTCAAAATTTTGCTTTATAAATAAGAAGAATATTCCTTGTAACACTAGGTAAACAAATCTGAATATCCACTGAGTTCTCTGAATATCCACTGAGCTCTCTTTACTACGAATTAATTTTTTTAGCGAATGTAGATTACAAAAAAGGACGAAAAAACGAAGAAAAATTCAGGCATCCTTATCATCCTTTTATTGGTATTTTTTTCAGTTTTCTAAGAACAGTTAGTATAGGTGCATTTGGAACCTCGCAAGCATTAAATATATATATAAAGTGTTATGAATTTTTATGCAAAATGCCTCAAGCTGAATGAACTTCTCAAAAATGTCCCTATTTAAGAGACGTTCCCATTTGTGAACGGTGATCGTTAATGGGTTAATTACTTAAAATGTCCATACAACTTTACAGATGGTCTACCTATATATATATATCTATATGCATTTACCTATATATATATCTATAAGCATTTTTTTTGTTCGGTATTGAATTCAAAAATTGCATCGCAGTGGATATTTAATGATTTCGCATTTCTTAACCCTTAAGATTACTCCGGAATGCTTTATATATTACATGTATTTAACAAACCAAAAACTGTGTAAAAAGCCTACTTCAAAAGGTCAAAAAATTTAAAAATTACTGCCAGTGTAATAGGATATTTCTATCTCCCTAAGATTGCAAGATTTCGCGAAATCCACGGGACAGTCTTTTGGATTTTTTATATGAGTTACGAATTTGGAAATCTTTAAATTTTGAGACAATCCCATTTTTGTGGAATCACACAATCTTAATAGAGGAAAAGTTCTGGCAAAAAGCAATGACAAGGTACAAAGCTGTTACTTTTAGGACGATTGGTACAAGTACTTCTCAGACAAAAAATACTCCTCTGGTTACCATCCAGTAAGAAAAGAAAGAAAAAAGTCTTACCAGAAGAAGGAACTACATATTTTTGTTCAAAAAGCGACGATAGTTTTTTCCATAAAATGTCACACTTTTCCTTTTAAGTTGTTTTTTTAAGGGTTTTGCCTAAGTTCAGGGGGCACCACTATGATGTGCACAACACAGCTTAAGCGGAAGGAAATTACATAGTTAATAATATATATAGCTAGTGGAGTGAGTCAGGAAGGCATTCTTCCAATTTGTGATTAAAAAAATGATGACGCACGCAGGTGTTAAATGGAGAGAAGTTCTTAGATCCGTGCAGAAGGTAAATATTCCAAGCAATTCTATGCTTGGCTTCATTAAGCACTGGTCCAGGGAGTTTTCTGACCTACGGATCTCTTTAACATTATATAACTCATTAGTCAGACCACTGCTTGAACGCGAATTTCAGGTTTCGAATCCTTTCTATGCTGTCCATAGTGGCCGTATTGAGAACGCCCTAATCCTATTGGCCTGGCTTCCTTGAAAAATCGACGTAAAGTTGCCGATATAGTTTAAACCACTTAACTAATATTGACTCTGAGGAGTTCCGGGGCAGGATGACCTTTAGGGTTAATGATCGCAATTTGAGAGGCCTCCCCCTTTTGCATGCTACCTTTTCTAGAACCAACTACGGTAAGCATGAGCTTTGGGTAAGCATGAGCTTTATTACCAGAAAATATACTAGTGGCTTCGCAAGTTAAAAAATATAATACATAGTTAATAATATATATAGTTAGTGGAGTGAGTCAGGAAGGCATTCTTCCAATTTGTGATTAAAAAAATGATGACGCACGCAGGTGTTAAATGGAGAGAAGTTCTTAGATCCGTGCAGAAGGTAAATATTCCAAGCAATTCTATGCTTGGCTTCATTAAGCACTGGTCCAGGGAGTTTTCTGACCTACGGATCTCTTTAACATTATATAACTCATTAGTCAGACCACTGCTTGAACGCGAATTTCAGGTTTCGAATCCTTTCTATGCTGTCCATAGTGGCCGTATTGAGAACGCCCTAATCCTATTGGCCTGGCTTCCTTGAAAAATCGACGTAAAGTTGCCGATATAGTTTAAACCACTTAACTAATATTGACTCTGAGGAGTTCCGGGGCAGGATGACCTTTAGGGTTAATGATCGCAATTTGAGAGGCCTCCCCCTTTTGCATGCTACCTTTTCTAGAACCAACTACGGTAAGCATGAGCTTTGGGGAGAACTTTGATTTGCATGCGTCTAAGAATGCATTAAAAACTGTCTTCATCTGGCCTTATGATTTATTTCTATGTGATGTAGAATTATTGACTAATTTTTTGTCCTTTTATTTGGTTTGCTTCTACTAACAATTACGTATTTTGCATGTTTGTGGGGGAGCCTAATCTTAACACATTTCTATTGAGATGTGTGAACCCTGTTGCGGAGGTAGGTAAATAGTTCTCGGCTCACTACTGAGAAGTGCGCCTTCTGGGCTAGAAGAGGAAATCAATATATATACATAAAAATGAATAATATTATTTTCCAGGGGAATTTATGTCTTCACTGAAACTTAGATATGACCGAGGTTTGATGATGCTTGTTAATTTCCGTCCCTTTCTTCTAAAATTTGGAAGGTTTCTTTCCTTTGCCCAAAAATTCAGAAATGCGTCAATAGATCTTGGGACAAGCCCCTTAATTTGGCGGAGATGGATCTGCTTCTTCTTAATTGCAAAAACTATTCTTTTATCAATCCTCAATTATTTGTTGTAATTCTTTGCCACATTGCTTTATATGCAAATTGAAGAATTGAACTGAACTGAAGAACAAATACTGCTTTGAAGGAATCAAAAAGAGTCCTGCACTTTTCTTATGGAAATTGACTTTGAGCGAAATTGGCTGAAAATTAGTAGTCGCAATGGTGACACGGGTCGGATTTTTTGTTATAAACTTTGGGCAAAATTATGTGCGGTGTCGATGTCGCTAGCTTTGGGAATTTTTCTACATCTAATTTTAGAGTTATTTTTTTAACATGGCTGCTAAACCAATAGAAAACCTGAGTGCGACCGAAATGTCTAGGTAATTGCTAAAATGTTTAGTATTTTTACGAAAGAGATATATGTTCAAAAAAACCTAGCTTTACCTATAAAAAAAACAACTTACATTTCTTGTTGGCAAGGGCCTCTTTTTGTCAGACTGCTTCCGGAACAATATTTTTAGACTTGTAAAGCTAGAATTTAAGGAAAGAGTCGCTTGCGTACGTCATCTTTTTTATCAAAGATAAGGAGAGTCAGGAGAATCTGTAAATTACATATTTTCTAACTTGGAAAGATAAGAGTGACATTTTATATTGCTTTTTGAGTAGTATCAAGTTCTTCTGGTAGGAATATTTCCTCATCGCATATCAGGCAGAAGAGCATTTCCGGTCCGAAGGGTACTTGAACCATTTATTCTAAAAGTAACAACTTTGTACCTTGTCATTGCTTTTTGTAGAGAATTTGCATATATGCACCCCTAAAATAATGACGGCTATATTTTTGGGAGAAAAAATATATGCTAGCACTGGCACACAGCACTCGATATGTCCAGATTAATTTGAAATAGTTTATCTAAATCTAAATAGATGGGATTAAAAGAGCGGAAAATATCAAAGTGCGTTATTAATGTACATGCAATCGCACACTTCATGTAAATAAATCTATAGGTATCTGAGAGATCTGTGTATTTTAATCTGAGCAGGTGTAAAGAAAAATTCTTTGTAAAATTTGATACGTTCACAGTTAGTTCTAAAGCAGTATCTTGTTTCATTTTCACTTAAGTATGAAAAATAAATGTGGTTGATACTGTTTCCAGATTAGCTATTGTTCCATATTTATGTGCAAACGTATTTATTTTTAAATATGAGTACCTATCGGGGTTTTGTGGTTTTTATAAAAAAATTAGGAAAAATTATTATATGGACAGATTTTTGCATGTCGAAGAATTTTTTTACCTGCAACATGAATTTTTTTTTAATAGGATTTCACAATTCGTGTTGTACTGCTTAGTTTCAAATTGTTTAAAATTTAGTTAGAGATTTGAATAATGTTTTAAATGCAAAATTTGATAATAGAATATGTCATTGTAAAAGCTGACGAAATTAATAGAATCAGCATTAGGGAATTGTTTAATTTTAAGAGGTGATGTCGTCGGCAGCTCACAGAATAAATCTTCCGAAATAAACTCTTTTGTTATACTAAAATAGTAATTTGTCAATAACTTGAATTGCAGTCATTTCAATTAATAGTTGACGTAAATTTATATTTTTAATTGTTCTCACTGAGGTAACTATTATTTCTATCCATTTTTTATAATCAGAGAAAAACTAATCAAATCTATTTTTGATTTACCCAATTTCATCGTATCTCAAAACACGAGTTAAGTCAGCTTCTTAGAAAAAAACAGGATGTTTATTTACCCAACAAGCAATGAAAACATGGAAGAACTGCACCTTTTCAAATCTCTTGAATTTCCTATTTCTTCTCGACAACTAGATGACATGCACTTTCATCTTCCAGTAATCAGCAGTGATGTCAAGGCCAGTTTGTTTTGCCAACAAAGACCAAACGCTAGTACGCATTGAAGATCTTAAGTTATACTGGCAATGACACACGAATTACACATCTACTGGAATTTTAGATATTCAGAAGAGCTTTAAAGTGCAACCGACACTGACTTCAATCATCTTAAGTGATTCCGCAATTACGCACAATATTAGCTTTTATAATTATCGTCCATGTGTAGCTGGAAATACCTTGAGTAAGATGGTGAAATTTAGTTGTAGTTGGAACCAGATGAATAACTACTTTCGCATGTGGGTGAAACATGTACAGGTTTGCTTAGTTCTGTATAAGATTTTACAATGTCTGAATGTTTCTAATTCCATTAAAAACTTCCGAATAATAATTTGAAGGCAGCGCTGATGTGTAATTTGTTTAATCGTTTTCAACGTAAATTAAAACAAGAAAATTGTGTTTCGCAGTACCCAAATTTTATGCTCTATATTTATCTAAGGTGACTGTGTTAGCTGAGTGCTCTTCCACTTTGGTCGTTGGAGTTGCATACCTACCGGGAATTTGAGTAATTTTTAATTATTGCTGGCCCTTAGATACTTCTTAAACGAATTACAACGATGAAGAATTACAACGCTTCAGAATTTAAATGTGCTCAGTTCGTTCAAAATTAAAGAAGAATGAAGGTCTAAGCAGTATCGATGAAATTGATTTTGAAAGTGGAGTAAATCATATTTTTCAATTTTAGCAAAAATCGAAGTAAAAGGGTAATTTAAGCTATAATTTTGAAATAAATTTTTACAAAGTTTGCAAAGGAAGACTTACTACATTTTCAAAATCAACGAAAAGAAGACTGGTCTATACTTTTTCGCCGCAAGCTTTTGGAATGCAACAAATGAAACCTTTAGTTAAATGTGTAGAATGATACTACACTGATTTATTTTTATTTTTAAAAATATAAACCATATTTTATATTTACTGGGGCATCGAGGAGGAATTTATTCTGGAGGAATATAATTTCTCTGGATTTGCATAGAAGTTTTATGTAAGATAAAAGAAGGTGCTACAAATCCTAACTACTCCTACTAATATGAGCATTTAGGCTCTGTCAAAAGTTTTATAAACATTATCAACTATTTCTGTAATGTACTAGAAAAATCAAAACATAAAATGTGAGAAAAATAGAAATTTTTGAAGGATGGTATTAGCAAGCGAATTGCTAATAATCAATAAATAGTTGTAGTTATAGATATTAGGTTTGTTCGATGACCGGTTCCGGTGCGCTCAGGAGTACTCCAGATAACTATTGGGAACTATTCGAAACTGGCAGTTCTGTGTTCGATGAACAATTCAACAAGAACAAGTTATAAATGATTCC
>QYTT01092503.1:5204-48971 GCA_006980735.1 Dasypogon diadema | reverse complement strand
TATTGCGACTTACGAGGCCCAACGGTGTTAGCTGGCTCAAGTCAAATACGATCAAGTAGCGGATTTCGTGCGAGCGCCGATTTTTTGCATAATTATTTTATTTGTTAAGCTGTCACTCGAACAGTGCCTGCAAAAATGTCGATCGCTTGCTTCGTCTATTTACATAAATGTTTATGCAGAGGACTACCAATCGGCTTGTTAGCAATTTTTGAATAAATGTTAATCGACGCAGCGGAATCGTAAATCATATCAACGAGGGAGGAGGAGCTCTGCTGCGCATGGCTAATTTTAATGATTAGAAAATTTAATCGATTGTAAGGTCAAAGTTTTGGGGCGATCACCTACTGCTTCCCAAGTTAGCATAATTATTGTATGCTTCTCTACACCTGGGATGTGTAAATCCTTCTTTACATCATCAAACTTGAGGTGTGTGCTTACAAGTTACACTCCGTTGTGTCGTGAATTTTTGATCACAAAAACAAAAACGCATTAATCTGTTTGAACTGTTTATAAAAACATTGTGGATATATTTGATTTGCTAATGACTTATTTTTAAGTGCAAGGTGAAATAGTGTCTTAATTAGTGATTAACTACGTAGGTACGTTTCATCACTGACCTGCCCATGGCCAGGTGTATTAACATTTTTGCACATCCCTTCCTGCTAACTTTTGCGCTGTTTTTCCATACTCTATTACATTATTGTGAGAGTTTTTATGTTTTTCCACTTGTGAAATACCATTTATTACCCCCACGTAATTTAATACAGTTTCTAAAAGTATGCACGATCATCACATCTTTCAGCAATTGGTGGAATTTGATGCCCTCCAAAAAATTTATACAGAAATGCAAAAGATCCACACGTTAATCAGACATCATCAATAATGCTCTAAAAACTATTATAGACGATTAAAACATAGGCCCTACACTCTATTGGTGAAGTAGAATAGTGTGTAGAATACCTCGGCAATATGGTATAGGCGAAAACTAAGTACACTCTGGCAACCCTGTCCTTATCATCAACCAACAATTAAAAGGCATTAAAAAAGAACAATTAAAGGTATATCTCAGAAATAGAGTCTCGAAGGACGCCCCACTGCGCTCAGAGTCCTCAGGCCATGTCTCTGGATGGGTGCACATATGACCTAATTGGGATATCACTAAAGCATATCTAAGAATCTTGATTGGCCACCAATGCTTTTAAGGCAACAAGTATTAATCCCTTGGACAAAAAAATTTTTGGGGACGTTGATTTTGTAGCTGGAGACATGGACAGTGAAAGCTATTTGCAGCTTTTGGAATAAATGTTGGAATGAAGACAAAACAGTAATTTAATGGATCTTAAGAACGTATATCTGTCGTTGTTGTCTTTTTTTTCTAAATAAATTGATTTTTGCATATTCTGCTCTGTTTTCTTTGTTTTATTTTTGTTTTTAATCAAAATTAATATAACTTTTTTTATTTTTAAGCCAAGGAGGCATTACTGTTGTATTTTCCTACTGAAAATAAAGAAATAATTTATTCATCCTTGTATGTACGTAATGCAGTCCAAGTATCCATGGCCCCGAAGGGTTATGATTAAATTTTCCTGGCATCCTATTCTCACCTGATACCCTAATCCTTTTTGGTCTAAAAAGAAAATAAGTGTCCTCCGCGAATTCTTTCCTCAGCGCAAAAAGTACGGCGAGTTTTGTGCTGGCAGCAATTTTTGGAGTTGGACACAGAAAGGTCATGACAACAGTTCTCTGGGATACTGAAGGTATTCTGTTGCTGGACTTCAAGGAACGTAATACCGTTGTAAATACCACATATATTGCTGAACTTCTACGAAGGCTACGTAAAGCCATTGTCGAGAAAAGGAGAGGAAAACTGTCCCAAAAAGTACTGCTCTTACACGATAATGCGCCCAAAGGCTGCTGTTAAAAATACGGCCTTAAAGTCCAGAATTGGCCCCAAGTGGATATTTTTTTTTGTGGAAAACTAAAATCAGATTTGCGTGTTAGGAAGTTTATCTTCGACGAAGAAATCCATAAGGCGGTTAGGCAGCTTTTTGAAGACAAATCTTCAGACTACCATTTTAATAGTATTAAAGCACTTATTAAAAGATGTGTGAACGGCACAAGCAAGATACCATTGGAAAGCCATAAGTGTCGCCTTTCAAACGAATCTTTGCTAGTTATCCTGTGATGTCGTTCTGAGAAATTATAAGGATTTTACGGGATTAAAAGATATAAAATCTTTGCGGACGCTGTTTTAAGGATTTGAGGGACTGATTTTAGGGGGGAGGGATCTCGGAGCAAACGTTAATCTCGACGTTTGAAGAAATCGATTGGTATACCGCATATCAATATATCGATTAATTAACGGACACGGACGAGATTATGATAATGGCAGTATATCTGATGATAATTATGAAGTCAATCATTTACCCAATTATGAAAAAGCCCACGAAACCGCACCACCAAATTACAGAGGTTTTCTTTTTTAAATACAATAGTCAAAATATAATAGTCGCTAGAAGAGCATAACGAGCTGTCGGTGCATCAAACAGGTTTCAGAAAAAAGTATGCTTCTTAAAGGGACTGAAAAGAAAAAAGTATACTGACTCCCGGACTAAGAGCTTTTTCCATGAAAAAACACGTTATTTGTTTTGACCCTCTATCTGCCAAGCCAATAGACGTAATACCAAATATGCTACAAAATGTACCACCATTTTTTACGGCAAAGTTCACAGGATCCCCTATGATACTATGCACAGACTTGGCAGAAAGGAAAGTCTAAGAGAACCAGAAAAGGAACTACAAGTATCGCTTACTTAATTAGGTACTCACTATTTACTATAACTTTAAAAAAGTTTCCATTGTAGGGAAACAGATCTCGACACTAAAAGGCTTTTCAAAGTCAAAACTCCCAGACATTTTAAGACGATGGCAGCTTCTACAGCAGATCTATTGCAAGCCTGGAGATTTAGCGAATTCGGTAACGCTACTTATTTTACATGCAAAGGTGAGTTAAGTATAGTGTTTAGGGCAGGTGTTTATTATGTACGCTATGCTGAGCAATACTAAGCTTTGTATATTTTTGAAACTGGTTTATAGCCTTTTGTCCCATCTTTTTTGCAGGTATTGCCTAAGCTCAGAGGCCGACCTATCCTGTCGTTCGCGGCGGTGGTCTGGTGGCCCAAGGCATGCCAGGTTACCCTTATGATGGCGTGCATAGTGCCCCTTTTCACCAAGAAGTTTTTGCGTCCCACGCTCGAAAAATGGAGAGAGGGGATAGGATGGGGACACATGCGGTAAAAAGTGGGGTTGTGCCCGCGACACAAATTTTGCCTCCAACTAACAGCAGCAAGCAAAAAGCTCGAGTAGGAAGTTTTTCGGATTCCTCTATCTATTTTTGAAAAACGAGAAAGTTGAGAGCAGAAAGGCAAGAAAAGATTCCGAAAACAAGAATAAGGAAGAAAACCAGTTTCGTGCACGACTTAAAAACTTCCTCGTAGAATTTGTGCGGGAAGTTATATTTATTTACACAAAAGAGAATAGGAAGAATGTGGGACGCAAAAACTTCCTCGTGAAAAGGGGCACCTAGGGAGTACGGGGCAGGTTAAAAAGGGTCAGGGTAACCGAAAGGTTTCACAAGGCCCTTATTACTGGCGTATCACTCCCAGAAAAGGACCTAGGGATATTTTTATAAAGCTTTAATAGAAGAAATAGCTGTGTTTTTTGCATAAGATCCATACAGATCTCAAGATCAGGTCCTCACTTAGACATGTAATTGCAGTAACAACACAAGATCCCAATCTTGGATTTGGATATTTAAAGATCTGGAAATTAGTACTTACTCTCACATATAGGTGCATTTTTCTAATCTTAGATGTTGGTACTGCTTGTTGTTAAAGAGTAGTCTCAAAAGTGAGTAAACATGTATAATATAAGATTGTAAGTAATATAAAAATAAGTAAAATTTACGCGTTTGAAATATTGCAACTTCTTACCTAGAGCATAATAAACCAAAGCCTTATAATTAGCAGCTGTCAACTTGACAATGATTATCGGTACTGCCAACGCATAAAGCTAATTCTAATAAGATCCCGATCGTTTTTTTTTTACCTACAGATCTAGATTTTGTAGCAAAAAAAAACAAAATTAATGGTGAAGCTCTCTTTAAAGATCAGTCACGATATTCCTCTGAGTCAGATCAAATATATATAACTTGGATGAAACCGGTAATTCTACGGCTTATGTTCCGTCCAAAGGGTGAAAAACAGTTTGGTAGCATTACTTCCGCAGAAAGATGGTTCAATGTTACAATGATTGTTGTAGTAAATGCAACAGTAAATGATCTCTTCCACGGGTGCTTATATTTCCGAGGGTAAATTTGAACAGCCGGCCTGGCATTTAAAAGCTATCTCAGTACAAATACATTTTGACACGTAATTCTCTCACGCAAGCTTTTATGCTAATTGTCGCAGTCAACACATTCGAGACCGGATATTGTTTAGAAACATTCGTGAGAAAGCTCCATCCAAAAACGCTTCTGCAGCGAGAGAGCTTTTTACCTTCAGACCCGTCAATTTTTGATAGGTTTAAAACATATTACAATCAGGCTTCAAAAGAATAGATGCTCAATTCTCTACTGAAAATGTTGTCAAGGGATTCGAGCTATCTGGAGTTTATCTAATCAACGAAAATGTCTGTAGTAACGATGAATTTTTATCTGCATACGTGACTGATAGACCTATTATTAGTGAAGTAGTGCCAGAAAAAAAAGAACCATCATCACCAAAAAAGAACCATCATCACAAAAAAGAACCATCATCACCAGTAACTTCAACTTCGTTTCAGCCAGAAATTGTTTCTCCCGAGGCAATTCGGCCATTCCCTAAGGTTACACCGAGGAAAACTACTAATAAAGGTCGATGAAAAATTGGGAAGACCAAAATTCTTCTGAAAAGGCAGTGTTGGAACTTGCGGCGATGAACAAAAAGAAAACTATTCGATCAAGAGCTACAAAATCTGCAACGCGTAAATAGCTCGATATTCTCATCTGGGAACAAGATATTTTATCAAAAACACGTACGTCAGCGCCAGAATGGCAAAGGAGAAAACAAAAACATTCTTTGCAAATAAAGCGGAAGGACCGAACAAAGATTTTGAAGGTGATTATAGCGAACTACTTCCAGCAGCTAAATATAAAATAAAATAGAGTTCGGTCATAACGAACCCTCAGTTATTACGTACTGTTTTTTAAATAACGAAAATATTTCGATAAGCTCTATTTTGCCGATTATCATGAACTTCGGATATAACGAAATGGTTTTGGTACATTTTTCGTGTTCGCTATAACCGGACTCTACTGTATTTAATTCTTGGTCCGAAAAAGGATATTGACGAATTTATCTTAATACAAAAATAATAAATATAAGTAGAACAATAAATAATAAATTTTGTAACAGACATGTCGGGCTTCCATGAATGAATGCACATGTTGTGCATTATGAATTACGGAATGGTTTGTGAAATTTGGACCGAGGTACACTATCTACTTATTTTATTTAGTCGTATTGTGTTATTAACTTCATAAACTACTGCCTTACTGTTTACATGTTTTATTGAAACCCCTAGAATTGCACACAAGTTGTTAAACTGCACTTCATCGAATTTAGTCTTCGTTTTCATTCTCGACCTGGAAAACTGGTATTACCCTTTCCATTGCCAAATAAATTGCCAGTGTAGACTCTGTTTGTGTTACTTTATCAAAATGATTTGCCTAACTTCCATTTGTAGATGGTGTAGTTGGTGCTAGAATGGTTTACCTCTTGTTTTTTTCTGCTTCTTAAAATTCGCCTCCATAGTCGAAATAACGAAAATGCTCTCAAAGCCTTAGACCAAAGATGAATTTTGTTCGAAAAGTAACAGGAAATGTTACTATTATTTGATTTTTAAAGTTTAAAGAACATAACATTGTTACTTTTATTTGTATTTACTTAAGAATTTCTGCAAAAAATTGCTGGCACACCTGGCACATGTTTTTGTGATGCATTTTTAGAAGAAAAAAAATTCCATTAAACTGGTCCTACACTCTTCAAGCCGTCATTTATGTAAATAATTATATCTAAAAAGTTTCCAGGTCAAGATCAAATAAATTTTAGCAATAAAATCTGTTGCCCACTTGCACGTAAATGCCTGCATTACTTGCAATTTTATTTTACACTTTCTGTAAGATTGCCCGAGAAAGGAAGATATCGACATTGGATGAAATGTTGCAGGGCCACTAAAATTGACTACCGCCGAGATGGATGTCAGTGTTCCTTTCATTCCCTTTGCCAAACCCGACGATTATAATGTCAAATGCATTCTGGTTTGGACGGCATGTCCCCCAAGATACATTCTCTCGCCCTCCCGCCGGCCGTGTAATTTTCACGGCAACCAACTTTGGTTGCTGTATAGCAATTTCATTCAATTGATCCTTATCGATCGACAAGCGGAAGAGGCTAATTGTAAGTTGGCAACTTGGCAAAAATTTCTCCTACAACACTCGTCGGAGATGTGATCCCGGCAAACACTACGAAGATCAAGCGATCTTATGGCAGCGGAATTCAGAAACTGATCACCGCGATAAGTGGATGCCGAAAATTCTGCTGAAAATGTTCATTTAAACTCGTTAGAAGCCCTCAGAAGGCTTCGTAAAAATAAATTGATCCCACGATATGATCGAATCATTATAGAATTTATGCGCTGCTGTGAGCCAAACTCCTCCTTTCCACCTCCTCAATTTACTTCTGTTCAGGGCGATCGCGGTTTAGCAGTTGTTGCGGCTCAGCTTCTTACAGATTGAGGGCTCAGGCCTCACGTATTTTATACAATACTCGATTAGATATCTTAAATGCGGCAATTTTAGCAGTGTTATGATGTTCTAAAGTAAGGGGAGCAAAAAAGTTAGTCAGCACTGCTGTAATGATACAGAAAAAAGCAATGCAGTTGCGTTTTCAAAATTAAATCATCACGTACTCTCGATAAATAGCATAGAACTGGATAACAGGGTCTGAGATAACAGGCTTACCTTTGAGCTACCACCATATCATTAATGGACATTTGGGTGGCGTAGTAAGTGACCCAAATTGCCTTTTTCTTGAGTGCGAATTCCATCAAAACTCCGTGAAGAAATTTCAAATGAATACAAACAAAGTAGGCAAACGGACGTTTACTTGCATTTTCGTGTTCTCCGGTGTGTAATCCCTTTGCGATTATCTCACGTGTGACGCTAACTCATATCACAAGGGATACTTTGGCTAACAGCTTGTCTACATGTAATTTCACTTAGCGTGACGGTTCAGGTGACTTGAATTATAAAGTGCGCAAAATGAGCACCGTGATATACCTACGCCTAATGAATTTCGCGCTCACTAAGAAATCAATTGGCGCGCAGGTGTACTTCCTCTCGAACAACGAACAAACGTGGAACGCCTTTGCCCAGCTATTCCGACTGCACCACAGAAAACTAGCATTCTTAGCACCCGCTCAGTTTTTTGTTTTCTGACCCTCTTTCAGAGCGTTTTTATCGAAATTTATTACTTAGCGTCAGGATCAGGTACGAAGTACATTTGTATAACGCGGAATTTACAATTACTGACAATTGCGTGATCAAGTCCAATTTACTGGAGGAGGCTGTCGTCGTCTCCTTTCAGGGCTGGTCAGTGCTGGCCAGAGCTGGTCTCTGCACCCAGTCTTAATGGTGTAATTTCAGAAGCACAAAAGAAACTCAATATTAGAACAAGTTACAGATCAGGGAAATAAGTTTTCAATTTACGTTTTTTTCCGCTACGACCGTCCGTGTAACGAGAATAATTCTAAACACTTGCGTTACCCGCTGAGGTATTTCGCTAGGCGTATTATACTTGGAACAAATTATGATCTGGGAGTGAATGTGGGGCTTTATTTTTGTAGTTTGGATCAATTTCAATTTGTGGAATCAGTCGTTGGCCTGGTTTCTTTCAAATGAAAATATTCGAGTTTTTATTCAATAAAATAATTTCACAATTATTCTTACATGCTCTCAATACTGAACATTTATTCCACTTCGATTCAACAGGCCTGTATGTGTTTTGTTTTTGTATTTAATAAAAAATTAATTCGTAATGGGCCGGACGTACTGGATCTAGGACATATCCCTTAGGGTCTGCACATTTTTCTAAAATGAGCATCAACAGCTGAGCAGTTAGAAGAGCTGATTTACGACTTTACAAATCGTAAGTTCGAGTCCAGCAATCCGGCTTATCTTATCGTAATTGAATCGATATTTTTACAATATTGATAATCTTATTCTAGCGTCTGATTGACAGCTTCGATACCAACAACTGAACATTTAACGATAAATCGATGTCTGTCATGCGATATTTCATTAATCGCTCGATGATTACACAAAGGCGAAAACCGCATTATGAATCTGTATATCGACTCCAGTAGTTGTGTTAAAATAGAATCTACAGATATTTTGGTAAAGATTTAACAACTTCAAATTTGTTATGGTTAAATGCTTCTAACAAAATCTAAGAGATACGCAAGCCTCATGCCCTATACTGTAGCAGTTCCAAGGCATAGAACCGCATTGTTTCATCAAGTGAGAATGGAAAGGAATCAAAGGCTCTCTGACTGTCCCATCCTTGGTGTAATTTCTTTCACAGTAACGATATTTGAGGGTGGTCAATTTTCGACGTTCACACACTGTGCACTGCTTCCTATATATTTCCCTTCTTTGAGTGAGTCACCAGTCTTTGGCTGTCTTATAAATGGTATTGCACTCGGGCGTCCAATTATATCCCATCAATTGCTAGGTGCGGTACTTAAGATGAGATTCCGTGTTTTGTAGAAAATATTCAGACTGGCTGTGTTTAAAATATGAAATTTGGTTGAGACCCAGCTCAACTCAAAGATGCTTGACTCTAACGATATTTCTATTTAAGTTAGGTTATAGGTGAGTCGATGCCACCCAGAAATCACAGAGTCGGCCACACTTGGAGAATTGTCCACTGCGATACATGAAACCTCGCCTGAAAGGGCTCTTAGAAACCAAATAGAAAGGAAATTAGAAGCAGCCGCAAGAGTTACAGAATCTTATCATTTCTTCCAACTCATTGACTATTGGCTCTCCTGCTGAACCGAATCCGTATTCACCTAATGTGTTCTTCGCGATAGTACGAATATCTGTTAAGCAAAGAAAGCGTTTCCTCGAAGCTAATGCCTTGAGGTTTCATAAGAAGTCTCATCTATTTATCGTTAAGGGGGAGGGGGGTTTCCGTGAGTTCTTAACCATCATCTCCACATCTCTCCTATCACTTTTAAACACTCCATTATCTTTTATTCTGGACTGTTGATGAACTTCCTGAAGAATTACAAAGGTGATTTCTTGACTTCCCTTTTGGGGTTGTAGCCGATATCCAAACCCGTTCAACGTAAAAACCATCAAATTATTTAAGGTGATCATGACACAACTGTTCTTAGTAACAAATGTTTCATGTAACGTGCAAAGTACATAATTATGCCAAATTTCCTAATATCATGGAACTGATGAGATTTGAAATTATGCAAACTTTACGAAATTTATGCAACTCCATTTAAAAGAAAAAATCTCCTTTCTTTTCTTTTCGGATAAAAATAAAGACATTAAGCCCTAGTTTCTGTTCTTGTGCTCACGGTCTAGACTAGATCACAAATGCAGCAAAAATTAGGACAACTCTGATTATTGGCAGCGGGAGTTTTCACCTTTTCAACAAAAACTCGACAAGGAAATTGCATAAAGCGCTAATTCGTCGAACAAAAGAACAGAAAGGAGCAAAAATTGAAATTAATCGGCGATTTTTAGTCTTTATCTCTCCGCTGGCCTTTATTACCGCGCATTAACCAGCCTGTAGAGACTGCGGGTCATAAGCCTGAGAAAAGCCATAATAGCTCTAACGAATTAGTCTTGCTCCTTTCTTATGCTAAACACACACATATGGGAACAAAACACCGCCGTTTTTAAGCTTGCGTTGTTGTTTTTATTCATAAAAATCGCCAGAATTTTTGCCAAACTCTATTGCATTGTGAACTTGGCTGCAAAAAAAAAAGAAGCGTAATGCCTGCTAAGCGTATGAGTACACAACGTTTTTGCGTCACAGATGGCAATCGGAGAACGCTATTTGTTGCAATATCCCCAGGTGCTTGAATATGGTCTGGCCACATAATTGAAAAGGCGAAAAACCCGCTGAGGCAAAAACAGCCGATGATCAAAACTAAACCAATTTGTGCATTTGTTAATCTCGGCATCGCACCGCGTCTAAAATGGCGCGGTCATCCTTCGTCTATTTCCTAAAAAACAGAAAACGACGAGATCAATCAAATATGGAGCCTGATCATGTGACAAAATGCTACTTTCAGTCGACAGAGGTGATGCATGGCGATCGATCCCAGTCCGAGATTACTGGAGGCTGCAGGCTCTATCTGCTCGTTCACTTCAGAAGCCTCATGAATTCATTTAAGATTGCAGCACGCAACACGCGCTGCAGCATTGTTTGTGCGTTTTGGGATTGATCGAGCCTACATCACCTTGTATTATCTTACGGCGAGTTGCCCATATTTGGCGCAAAGCGATTCCACCTTTGGTTGGGCTGCATTTGGTCGCAAGCACTTTTTGTCGCAAGATTCCTGCTATGATCCGAAAATATGTCTCCCCGTAAATGAGGTAGCATGGAGTGCCCCGCACAATTAATTTGCAAGATCTCTTGTAAAAACACTCTACTGATGGTTTTCGGTTACCGCAACTCACCCCTAGCTCTCCAGCTTTCGTTCGAATTTTCTCCAGGTACCACTTAATCAGATCGAATCGTATTCGAACACGAGTCGCAATAAATGTTTACCGCGTATTAGCAGTGTCCTACAAATTTATTAGATATTAATGGCATATTCGCAGCTGCTGATAATTGATCTGAGCACTCGTTCACATGTGAAATTTATCGGATTTGAGGATCGGCAGGCGTATGGACTCAGAGAGTACGGTGATGCGGATCGGGGCCTGCCTTCGTGTTGGATTATTAATTACGCGTAGTCTCACTGCGCAATTACTTCTATTTGGTGAAGGAAGATCAATTGAGTCGGCGGGTAATTGCAAGTGACTGGGAGCGGGTGGGCTTCTCTTTACTTCCCGGACACACTTTAATACCAGTCGAGCGTGCAGAGGAATATTATCTGCACAACTCAATTTTAGTGAAACATACCACAAAAATACCACTCCAGAATATCCGTAATTTGAGGAAACTGTGGTGTACCGCACTAATACTTGTCGACTGGTGGAGTGGTGGACTGGCGGACTGGAGGAAACGTAAGAAATTGAGTAGAATAAAAATTGTGGTGCGGCCATTAAGGTCGCAGTTTTTATCACAAAACCAAATAGCCGGACGGGCAAATGGCCTGGGCTAGAATCAACGAGCGCCCAAGTTGCATGTTGAAGTTTAAGATCCATTGACAAGAGAGGCTTCAGTTGTTGGACGTTGGACTACACTAGACATGGGACTTCTTGTAATAAAGCTCAGTGGTGACCGTCTCTGCGACCGCATGACATTTTTTTGGTTTTAGCCGCGTTGAAAATTCTTTGAAATGTTTTGCTAAAATGCGATTAGGTTACTACTGGCTGTGGTTGTAAATTTTAGTGGTTTATGACAGGTTTCAGAAGAATGAGAGTGTGGGAACAACTTGTTACCGAGTCAACGGCATTTAGTTGGCATTTGTTAGACTCTTCAGGTTTCTCATAAAATAATCTACGTTGTCTTGGCACAGTAGCTTTAAGGAATGGCATTAATGTACACAAAATGCTATTCGGGTAGGTATGCATGGAAGACTACTTTTATGATCTGTAAAATTATAAGATTTTTGGTAGACTATTTTACGCAATGTGACATATTATTACCAGGCCATTAAGTTTGAAGAGGAAAACACGTTTCTCTGATGGACAGTAAAAGATGAACGGAGAAAGGTTGAATTCACCTCTTATATAAAATACAATTTCACTTGTTTGAAATTTATGGGTGTCACAAAATGAATGAATAGAAATAATTTAACGTTTGATTTTTTTTCAAACTATTAATGCCAAACACGAATAGAAAAGATTGATATTTTGATTGAATTTAGCGATTTTGAAGAATTAAGGTATTAATAAGTCGATTTGGCTGCAAAACCATCACTGATAAGGTGGTTTCAACTAGGATGACATCAATAGCTGACCATATACGGGCGCAACTGATTCGTGGACCAGATCCGATGGACAGACTCAGAATTCGCTCCTATGGATCTCTTCCATTGGTCGGACTTATGCTCTCAGCCACTAGCGAGTGAATCTGGTTCAGGGAACTAATCCGCGAATGGATATATGGGCATCAACTAGCCTCTCATTAGAGCTGAGCATATTATGAAAAAGACACTTTCATGAGGCTCACTGGATGGGACAAGTCCGAGATACGAACAGAGAGAGACCTGTCTCTGACCTAGACCCCAAAGTTAAACGAAATGAAGCGATGTTACCTGTTCTTAAGATGCTATCAATATTATTGATATGGATATTGGTTATATTATGGATTCTGAAGCAATTAAATAATGCAACCCCAATCGCTTATATTATAATGTTGTGAGCAGAACGTTCACTACTGGCAAATGCCGCTATAATTCAAAGCCGGGACATCATAAAACGCGAGCCACCATAATAATCCTAATATAAACTAAAGGAAATTGAATCGCCGCAAGAAAAATGAAAATGCCTTTATGAAAACATTAGCTTCCTATAAATAAAAATTTAAAAAACACAAGAGTAAATCAGTTCAATCTGTACGTAGGACAAATACTGTCGGTGTGTGTGATGTGGTGGTCTCGTATGGTTTTAAAGAAAAGTTTTATGAAAAATGCTGCTTCGCGTCTTGTTTGAATCAATTGCTCACTCCCGTGAAAATGCTACTGACAATAGCACCACCACGTAAATCACACAAGCTGATGATAAGAGAGAAAAGAAGCGTGGATAAGATACCTCACAGGGTACGCGCATATTTCACTCGAAAAAAGAGAGAAATGTCGGAAAAGTGAATGATGGAAATGAAATACAGAATCCAAAGAAAGAAGAATTTTTCTTTTAGATCGGTATGGTCTCGGAAAAAGATTGCTGCCGGACCTCAACATGACTAGAACTTAGAACGAGAAGCTCATAACTAGCATCCAGAAAATTTTCAACAATATTCAACATATGCCAACCTTCATGTGCTGCATACACAAATTAATTATCCCTGGAAATTGACATCCTGTCACACATTATTATAGGATTCTTCAGACCCTACGTGGTGGAGGATATACTAATTGATGCAAAAATGCTGGTAATTAAAGATCTTACTGCTCTTACTTACTTTCATGTAAAAAGGGTTTTTACCACCCTTCAATCAAATTTAAATGTTATGTATTGCACAAAATAAAAAAACTATAATAAATTTGATAAAGTTACACTGCTTTGTACAGCTGTAGGAAAGAATCTAATTCAGGCATCACACAGGCCCATTTTCGATATCTTGTTTTTTTTTATTTTTTAGACATGACAATGAGGAGAAAATTCTGCGAAAATTTGGAACTTTTTTTTCAAAATGTCGTTAAATCTCGAATAATCAATTTGTCGAAATTTTGCCCAACTGGTTAGATGATGTAAAATTTGATTAAATATGAAAATTGGAGCCTGCAACCTGTCAACCGAATGGTCTTGTGTTTTTAATACTTTAATACTGCTGTTGTGACGTCACATCCCTACTCAATGTTGTAATAAAATGATTTGATAAGATTCCCAAGTATATTTAGGAAAAAACGACCTTTTATCTAAAAGAAAATTTCCAAAAAAGCCTATTTTTGGGTAGTAAGACTTAGTCTATAGACTAGAAATTGAAAAACTTTTGGCAGTTCAATGTAAAATGAACTTTTAATTTGAAAACCCCTAGAAATCATCTGAGACTTGGTAGCCTCTTTTAATAAGAAAGAAATCATATTTACCTTTATACTGTTGGTCGAAACAATCCATCATTTTTGAACTGTCATTGGCCCGTAAATAAGAAAAAAAAACTTTGTGAGTACTTGTAAAGATGAACTGAGATAGAATATGAAATCTGTTAGATATCATCAGAACTACCAGGTAGATAGGGACAAAAGTTGTACATATTGGCATTAAAAGCAAAAATCAAGTTTCTTGCATAGTTATCAATCAAAATGACGCATTTTTAGTACCCCCTAAATACACACATTCCACCAAATGATGGCAGAAGGAACGATCTAAAGAAGCAGACTTGCTCTCTTACGGTAAGTCGAATGAAACACGGTAAAATCCCCCCCGGGCAAAATTAAATTCACCTGTGAAAGTAAATCAACTACAGAGGTCGACTGACGAAGATCTTAATCAGTGCCAAATCAAATGAATCGTCTTTTCCTCCACTGCTGTGGCTATCTTTCAGTATCATTTTATGTAGAATTTCATCGGACAGAGATCCAGCAGGTCCATCAAGGACCAAAACAAACGAGCAACAGAATCGAAACTGAGCCGAAACCGCAGCGACATAAAAAAGACCGCTGACTTGAATCGACTCAATAAAGAGAAAAAGTTTTCCAATATACGAGTCAGGTCTGCCCATAAAAGACCGTCACCGTCATCTTGTTATCTTGAAAGAAAAACAAAAAGTCCTGTCATCTGAACAAAGTGCGGGTGAAGAAGGATACGCTGTCCCAGGTCTTGACCACATCTTCTCATGATCACCGAACACTGCGATCGGGAATCCGGTGCAGCAAGAAAAAGTGGAGACAGGGACCAGATTGTCATCGTATAGCTGCAAGTTTATTTCTTTTTTGTTGCCGCCTGCCTTCCCCCTGCGATAAATCTGAAATGCCTTTGACATTCCTCCCTCGGCCTTCTGGATGGGCTCCCTGTACCGCAATAACCGCACTCCTAAAATTTTTATTCTCCTTTTATCGTGGCATTGATTTTGATCATTTTCTTGTTTATTATCTCATTTTATCGGACTTCTTTTCTCATTCCGAGTGTCTTTTAAACGTCGGCTTGTTTTTCCGTTGTTATTGTTATTACCACTCCTGTCAGGAGGCAGGGAACATGGCCACGCCACAATTACGGGACAAGATAAATTTCGTACAGTTAGCGAAACCCGGTGATAACATCTAGATGAGCCCGAGTGCCTCGACCAACGACATAGTTGTGAGTTTTAGCATTTTTTCAAGCGAAAGTTGTTAAAATAGTGCGGGGCTAAAGATTGAGCCCTGCCTCACTCCGTCAACAAGCTGCGGCCTTTTATAGGCGTTTAATGCATTCCCGCTGCCGCAAGACATGTTCTATATTCAAATCATGGAGATTTCTCCCAGAAGGCGTTTGATTTTCATGCAAACGATGTGGCTTTCAAAGCCCATAAAACAAGACTCTCAACGTGCATGGGAAAAGTCAAAACATCTTAATTAATTGATTTGTGGCGCGATTTTATTACACGCAAAGTAGCAAAAAAACTCCGGTGATGACTGCGTTAAGTTCCCGTTTTGACGTTTAGAGAGGACCGATCTGTTCACGTAGACAGCCTCCAAATCGTGGGGATTTCGCAATTTCCCATCAGCAGTGACCTTTTGCTCCAGTGACAGTTGTGACATTTGAGGGAACCATCATCAGTCATTGTGTCCACGTTGGCCTGCGCACTGTAAGAGCACCCGACTGAGCTGGAATTACCAATCGTTGTGGGAGATGAACGAAATTTCTCTGCCGTCCAACTAGTTAGCCACGATCAATAAATCATAGAGCGCTGTCAGATAATTTATGATAACTACGCGCGTTCAACAAATTGTTCAGTTACTCTACAAAACGCAGAAAATTGATGAAAGATGCCCTTTCCTCGTTGGCATTGTTGGTTGTTCCTGGTGTGCTGCAGCAGGGAGTTCTGTAGTTTTTGCTTTGTGAAGAACGAGGAAAATTGTTTCTTTTAAGTAATTGCTTTTCATCAATCTCCTGTTATCAGGTGTAAACGTACACAGTAGTGAACCGGGTATTACCGTTTATCTTTTTCTCATTTTTATTTTGATTCGTAAAGTACTTCAATTGCAATGCACTTGTTGCCATGTAATAAGTAATTTCTTGTATAGGATTAAACTTTAAATTCTTGGGGGTATTGATATAATGGCTCGATTTTATGTAGTCATAATGCATAACTTTTGGGTAAATACCAAACTAATTGTTACAAAAAGGGTTGAGGAAGGAGTCTTTTGGAAATGTTTGTAATAAGTAGAGAATTGTTCAAAAAAGATTCCAAATTCAAAACAGAGTAATAATATCTTAAAGGAAAAATGAATGATTTGAGAGATCATTCAATTATTTAAAAATAAATTAGAGAAAAAATATAGCTGATTACCAGAACTGAATTCCTTGAGGCCGGAGGTCACAAGTGTGGAGGAATTCATGCACGATGATCCTTGAGCCACGTTTCTATTCTATTCGTATAAATCTTGCCAGTTGGGTAACTAATTGTTGGCTAAAATTTACACTGTTTCTATTGTGTTGCGTAATTTTACTCAACAAAATTGTTGTCAACATGTTTCCTAACTTGTTGGCTTTGAAAATTTATATGAGTGGAAATGAGGCTTTATAAACATTAAAATCATCACCTGTGAAAGTTCTTATAAACAATAAGATTATTACACGTGAGAAAGGCAAGAAAAGAGAAAAAATATCGTTTTTTAGTAAGTAAGCCTTTTGATTACAGCCACCTATTATCTATATATTAATTATACAAAGAAAGCTCCCGGTTCCGTATTTTTTTATATGGAGTTTCATCGAGCTTTTATTGAAATTTTATAATGGCAACACTGATCCGCATCAGTTCGGGGTTGTGTTCAATACTTTGGGGTTGCATTCCTGGGTAACTTTGGTGTTAAGTTCGGTGTTTGCCACCGATAAGTATCCAGTACATGGGTTTATTGGAACTTTTTTTCATTTCATTATTCTGCATGGAAAATATTTTGTAAGTGTCTTTTTACTGCTTCCTTGCATGGGAGGATTAGGCAGGGGACACCTCTGAAAAAAAACGCGCTTTGAAATTTAAGGTGTAAATTGAGGGAACATGTAAAGTGTTATGTCGCTGATATACCTTCAATTTGTGCAATTGCACAGCGGTCTCCTAGTTTCGATAATTTCACTAGGATCGTTTTTAATGATTTGTGGTAAGTTGATATGAAATCATGTAAGAAAATTCCAGAATGAACTCATTGGCAACTCTTGTCTGTTACATGAGGTTGAAGACCCGTTTTTTTGTGAGGATTTTTTGTGATGATGTCAATTACACAAAAGTAATGAATGTATCTTAGAGAGTGAAACGCTGAGATTATATTGTGAATAAGTCTAGATTCTAGATCTACTAGAAGCGAAGAGAATAAGTGTGGGGATTACCGAAAAAAGAAGAATGAACATCTGTGGAGATCTAGAAAATCAGCATCTAAAAGCTGGATTTGAAGGATTTCCTTATTGATTTAAACAAGAGTTCATTAAAAATCTTCAAAAGAAAATCCCCTCTATATTGTGCAGAGCGGATAATACGAAATGATATACACTTCTTGATAGTCGAACTAAGATCTTTCAAGATGAGAAGAAATAGTGTTAATCGTCATAATATTGAAACGCACAATAATAGAAAGAACGAAACTTGGTTTCATCGGAACCATTCAACAAAAAATTTGATACCATCTTTACGTATTTGACAATTTTTTTTAGCTTTCAAGGAAGGCAGAAAGTTACTACCTAGCTCCTTTGGAAATAGGAGACACACACCAACAGCAAGACACTAAGTTGAATGCGACTTATTTAATCAATAAAGGAACTAAAATCATTTAAAATATGAACTTCATGCATCCCGACAGCAAAACTGGAACTTGCTGACGAAATTCGGAAACAATGATCCTACCGTACCACCACCAGACATCGTTGCCAACAATATCGTGTTCATTTTTAGTATTTTCTGGCAAACAAAATATGCACCAATACTAGTAAAATCAAATGTCAATTCTCCAGCCTAAAAGAAAGCCACTTGAATTTTCTCTCTCGTTCACTGTGGTTAATGATGCGCTGGCACATATCAAAACCAACAGAGCTGCAGGCTACTACTTTAGTGCAGTAAGTTCGGGTAATATGATATAGGCGGGTAATGTGGTATAGTAACGTGTTTCGTTTGTTCGGCGTTCTATACTAAAACTGTTTATGTTTACAGATGTCTACTTAGAATATCAGAGCGTAAAATTTAGTTCATGATCAGAGCTCCGTCTTTGAGCAATTGTATGAAAGAGGTCGTGGGGAGGACTTGACTTCAGTTTGTACTTAGATCAAACGTGTTTTCTGGAGAACAAGTTATTAGCTTTTTTAAAAATTTTCATTGAGCGGTTGTATGTGGTATACTACTTTGATTTTAATCTTTTAAAGTGAGTTATATCGCTATTATGGTGTTTTTTTCAAAAACACCTCTCTGTTATAACTGCGAGTCTAGCAGGCGGATAATGTGGTGTAGTATACCATTATTTTCCCATTAATTTTTCATATATATATACATATATATTTATATATAAATCACTTTATGATATGCCAAAAAAAGATGAAAATGTAAGGAAATGGGATTCGAAACTGATGGTGCGATAGAAGCAGTGAGAAGTGGGAGTATGGGTATATCCTTAGTGACTAAGAATTCCACATACCATTCTACAGCTAATGATAATGAGAAATTTATTGACGAGCTTTTATCAACTGTTTTGGGACGTAAGCCAATCGTTAATCAAATTATTGAAAATGTGCTTGGTCAATATTTAACGGAAACGGAGTCCCGCTTCTTGGCTCTAACCCGAAGTGATATTCGTTATATTTTGTAAGAGCCAAAGGTTTTACTCATGAAAATGTGGAAACTGAACTATCTATAATCCCAAACAATCAAAAATTTTGGAAAAAAATGAAAACGCTGGGTAGGGGCCGTGACATAACCGTTATCAACTAAATGAGCGCGGGTGGAAATTTTGTTCCTCCGTATTTCATATTTATTTGCAAGGATAAATCAAAACCCCTTTTTTGATGAAACCCCCTCCGCCTAACCTTAAATCTTGATGCCATTTATCTGGGTAGGTATAGATTTCCATATTCGTAAATTGGTTCAAACATTTTTCTACATTTTACAAAAGCTTCAAAAGACGAACGGACTTTACTCATTCTGAATGGATATTACAATCATAAAAGAAGTACATTTTTGTAGTTCATTTTTGAGTATTTTTATTCGAATCTTTAAAAAAACCATAAACGCCGAAATTGTAAAACAGCTCTTCTATAGTTAACATGCTTATTTACACTTTTCTTAGAATGTTTCTAAAATAAAAAATAAATGATATGAAAAAAATGGATTCCAATCAAAATTGGAAAAAATAAATAAGTAAGCCAGATCTTCAAATGTTATTCGAAACACTATTTCATTTTATATATTTCTAATTTTTCGAAATTTCTAGTCAATTAGTAGGAAGGGCTAGTTCAGTATAACTCGGTGACTCACATTCTTAAGGATTTTAACCCTACCTAATTCTGCCAATGGTCAAGATTTTCCTGTTGACAATTGGCTAATTCCTAAAAGCCCTTTGGCGCAACTAGACAGTTGGTTCGGAATTCTTGTTTAGTCAACAGGTCCAGTTGCAACATTTGTAAAGTAACAAAGAAATTTCTTTATTTGCGGCTGTTACCCCTAATGGGGTCAATGATTATAATCATATAAATTTTTAGAAGTTTTTTTTTTAACTTTTCGACAACATATTTTTATGATCTTTGCAGCAAGAGCTCGTTGCACTTCTAGAGAGCGTTTTTAACACGTTCACGCCGGCGTGTACCACCGGTAGTACACACGAGAACTTTAAGAGGAAATTACACGAAAAACTACATACAACATGAGAAAGCTCTCTTACTAATAAAGCGCCGGCGTGAACGTGTTAAACTAAAATAAATAAACCATATTTTCCTGACGTGACGTGAGTTCACACCTCTTCAATTAAATAAAAAATAAACTGGGTGCGACTGGTCTACCCACACTGCCAACTTCTCACTTGGCCATTTTTACTTGCTTTTTTTAAGGTTTCGCTAATCTCAGGGGACAACCCTATGATGCACACAGCACAGCTAAGGCGGAAGGAAATTAGGGAAAGGAAGATTAGGAAATTTTAACCTGACAAATGTTGCAAGTGAGTCACAATTTTTGGTACGAAATTATTACTGTGCTACAATCCCGGTGGCTTCACAAGCACAATTCTTGTCAGTAGAATTGCCTCAACCACTGGTACACAGATAAATCACCGTATCCTGTGCGGGATTCGAATCTACACCAGCAGTGGTAAAAACCTATACTCGTGCGCCTCAGTCCGCTCGACCAACGACGTGCTTTTGAAATTCAAATTCAAATTTTTTGCAAACCTTATCAGGTGTTCATTATGAAATTATGCGTCGAATGAAATTGGTGCAGAGTTAATATCACTATTTGTTCTCGAGATATTAGAGACGAAAAAAATTCACGAACGTCGAACGTACGTACACACGCACACACAGACATCTCTCTAAAAGCGATGGATTCGAAACGTGGAGATATGTTGAATTCAATTCAATTAAAAAAATCGGACCCCTTACAATAGCTTCCAAATTGTAAGTTACAAAAGGCCTGTGTCTATGCAGTAAGATATTCTCCAACATTTTTGATCCAGCACTTTTGGAAATATATAAGCTATAGTATTGTACATCACATTTTCGAAAATTTATTTCAAAAATCATCCTAAAATTTCGGGACAAAGTACTTTTATGATTTTTGGGTTCATCGGTTTCATTCGACAAACCACTCGATTAGCTCGAGAATATTTTATGTTTTGATTTCAAATATTTACACCTTCGACAATTCACTGCGAAACGTAACGTTCTAGGGATGATCAAAATACAAATTTTCTTCTATTTTGCTCCAGAAATGCGCCGAATTTCAAGTCTACAGGTTGACCGAATTACGAGTAGACACCCTGACCTTTAACATTAAGTAAGGAAACCTTAAAGGGTGAAGAAATATTGCTTCAGTCTACTTGAATCGTAATTGAATGCCTTAATGTATAATAAGTACAGATCATAATATATAATAATATAAAATGCAGGATGTTGCTTAAGTAAATATGTTCCTTTTCTAAATGAAAGTGCAAAAAATTGATCATCAGAAAATTAGTGAGCTTAATTTAAGTTTTATGATGTTTTAAATATTTTGTGAAAATTTTGGAATAAACGTGTCCATGACACTCTTCAATAATTATTGTATTTAGCAAGTAAACGGTATTGTTCCACGAAAACTAATACGCAACTGGAAACTGCATAAATTCCTGCTTAAAATGTTCGACTTGTGCTGATCTTTCCTCAAAAATGCAATTCGTATGTGGTGCAAAAAAGTATCATAAATAATTTCTTGATGATTACAGCCCAACCTGCACTACTTTCACTTGTATAATTTTCGATAATGTGTATGCAATGAAAGACGCTGAAAAATCAGAATGGTACTTCACGCGCAAATGTTATATAAGAAAAGAACCAGAGGTAATCATGGAATTTCTCAGAAATCAGCAGATCACAACGTAGCTTTCACCTCTTGTTCGAACATTAACTTAATTGTTAAGTCCTCCCCATGATACCGCCAAGCTTGAGGGCGTTAGAGCATGTGATTGTTGACCCAATATGCTCAGTTAGCTGCATTATCGAACTGGCCACACAAAAAAAAATTAACAAAACGCCGGCTTAAGAGAAAAAAAAAGAGCCAAACCAGACCAGACACTTGAAGCCCCCATACAAAGTGATTTCAGAAATTACCTCGTACTCAGAGAAGATATCAATCGATCAAATTGCGTTAACGATGTTTGAAAGATACAAGATACCAGCAACAGACAAGGGCTACGATCTTCCGCTGATATCGGAAAGGAGAGAAGAGAAGTCTGTTAAGTGGTCGTTCTATTCCACTTTTTGGGTGTAACTACATTTCCGACAGGTGCCTTTATCCAGTTTTTATGCTGCTTTCATATTCAAAAATGCTGCTTCCATCAGGTTAAATCAATTTCAATAGGAGCCAGGTTACATTGGGTTCATGTGAACATGACTTACAGCCAAATCAATCAACTGCCGAGGAAATATTTGGAATTTTTTCGTCTTGAAAGTCGCTTGGATCGGACCTTGTGCGGAGCTAGTTGAAACGATACTTTTCTCTGTTTGGTCAATATTTACGCGGTCAAAGTAAACAATAATTGAACGTGTTTCACTAACCGCAAGAAGGTAATTACATCACAGTTAATTCATGATAAAAATGCGAGATTGCTTCGATTATTGACCTAGAACCCAGTTCAATGCGCAAAGCTGGTATGAAATTCACAGGATTTATGTTTTTTTTTGTTTTTTACTACAGAATCAAGTTTAACTCATTTAGGCAAATGATTGTGCAATATATGCTAAATCTATCGCTGAGGCTCAGCAAGACAGAAGGAGTTCTCTCACACTGTCGGGAGATATCAAAAGAGATGGTAAGACGTGATAGCGAACAGATGAGAAATTCAAAAATTCGTATCATCTGAAGGCATCTAGATAAGGCGTATGTTCTCATGAAAATTAACATTAAAAACGTAAAACATACTCGAGAATCCAATCACTGTCATAACTGATGCATATCAAATTTATGTGATTTATCGGTGTATTTTCGGAAATTACAAAGCTGAGAGCTTCTGTCCGCAACGTTTGATTGTTATTATCGCCATCAGTTATCGTCTGGTCGTTAATAATGGATAAATCTGGTGGCTACCAAATTAATTTAAATGATTCTATCGAACTATTCACTATTTGACTCACATTCTACCTAGAATTGGTTTTTAGTTTGATGAATAAATTTATAACTCCAGGAGGATGGGGCCAACTGCCTAATACCGTTGAAAGCTTACATATTCGCCGATTTGTAGGAAATGGGTATCACAGCTTCACGATAATGGAATCACATAATCAGTATCTTCATAACAAATCACTTGGAATTTGGCCACCAACATTCATAGGTATTTAAAGACAGTTACCATAAAAATAGTGGGACTTTGGAAATATTTTAAATAAATCCCTTGTTAAAATTCCGAAAACGAAACAATTAAGGAGGTTACTAATGTAGGCGACCAGTTATTTTGCCCGGAAAATAACTTATCTGTTTCTATTAAAAGGTACCATTTTCAGTGTCCACTGTAATCAGTAGTTATCAATATCAATATACATTTTGTGAAATTTCGGACCGTTAGATTTTCGCTAGCTAATTCTAAGAGCAATGAATTGTATGAGAAGACTTCACTTATAATAAAGCGTTGCTGTTGACTCGTCTCCCATCAGTGCTCGGCTTCTAAGATCTTACACTGGTCATTGGTATTGAGAGTCATTATTATACAGGGTGTTTGGTAAATTCACTCATTTCGATAAATTAATTTTTACATTATTTCAAGAGGACTTTTTATAATTTAACGTTACTGCGGTGGAAAACACTCGGAAAATGATGTTCAAAAACCTGGGTACCTCATTTATACCTCACGCAATTGTGGTCAGTGCCTGCCGGTACCCAATTCCATTACGTACTTATTTTAAACAATTTCAGGAAAATTAGGAGATAAAATATAACAACCACCAACATTCTTTCCAAGAAGGAAGGTAACAATTAGTTCAGAGCAGGTACCAAGTAAGCAATTAAATACTCTGACGGGGACTTGCATACTACCCTATATCCTCCATAGGCTATGAAATAACTGCATATAGGTCATATACCAAAATAAAGCGGAAATTTAGTGGAATTCAAATGATCAGTCAAAATGGTAGGTTAATGGGGCATTTTAGCGGGAAAACCCCCAAAATTTGAAAAAGTCACTTGAAATTTGACCAATTTTTGAATTTTAAGGATTTATAGCTCCCGGTCAGAGAGGGGCACAGAGGTGTTTGTAGACTCGTTGGAACAGGTAAAGGTTTCTCTGTGGAATGGCGTCTAAATATTGGTAATGCGGCTCTCGGTAAAAAAGTTACAGGGTGTTCAGTGAAACTAGTGCCTGAATACAGAAATTCCTCTCTCCCTCCCAAACGAAGCATTTCCAACCACCCCTCCCATACAATATTATGTTTGTCTTAACATTCCCTACCATTTGCCAACGTATTGCCGTTTTAATACCAAACACCCTGTATATGTATATATCTTCAGGAATCACTAATTCTTTCCAAGTATTGAAGAAATTCACAATTTTTACGGTGTAATCAAAGTTTAGGAAGGAGAAGTTAAAACCAAAGAAAAAGAAAAACCCAAAGAAATGAGTGAGGATAGCAATGCTGTGCATTCTCGTACCTTTAGAAGCAGAACGTGGTAGTAGGAGGGGATGAAGTAATAATTAAAAAAATAAAATAAAATGTTGCAATAAATATGGAAGTTATACTCAAGGTTGTGTGCGATACGAACTTTATAGGTTTTCATCGCATTTTTGTAAGAACAAAAATTGGATCAGTTCGAGCTAGGATTTTTGGATATTTTAATCTCTGTGAGAGGAGAAAGTTTAGGGATGTCTTTGAGAGAAACTAGACACCTTTGTGGTGTGCATGCATTAAACTTGATGCGATTCTCACTGCTCTAAACGCAAATTTTCAAAATATTTTTCGAATGTTATTATTTTCACGAATGTCAGCAACACAAGTGACAATATCTCACCATCTAAAATAAAGGATGCTGAAAAAAGTTGTTTAGAAAGTGTTAGTTTACCTTGGGGGGATGTGCTTGTCATGGTGAATCCTGATGATCAGGTTCGGGTTTATACATTGTCGAAAAATATGTCCGTCCCGAATTAAACAAATAACAGTAAAAGCTCAGTCTCGATGAATTAATCGCGAAATAGAAACATTAAAATTGTTGAGCGAATCTTTCCTTACCTCAATTTAAAAAGAACCCGGGATGGTGCTGACCTTGCAAGGTATAAGATGGATAGAAATTTAGTTAGCAGAAACGTAAGAGTAGCAAAAAAGCTGTATTTTCAAAACAAATTAAATACGTCCTTACCTCAAAAAATATTGCGGGGAAATCTAAGAAGAATTGGTGCAACGAACCGTAACCATAAAAATCTAACAAACATTGCAACGAATAATTTTAACTGACAATCACAATGTATTATACAATATTTTAATGCTTTAATATTACACAAGGGCGTTGGATGATCTGCTTTTTCGTAAGTTGAAACTCTGTCTTGGATTCTTAAGTGGTGTTATCAGATTTTTTTCGAGTTATCTTTCCGGAAGGAGCCAGATAGTAGACATAGACGATGAAAGTTCTGGTTTGCTGGCTATTCTAAACGGTATGCCTCATGGTTCCATTTTGGGCCCTATACTTTTCTCATTCCTCATTAACTATACCCAAAAAGTTGTCAAACACTGCTTCATACACATGTAAGCTAATGATATCCAGCTGTATCTGCAAAGGCCTTACGGTCTTATTGAAGGTGCTGTTGCCAAAAGTTTTTAGTTGGTCAGAGCATGCCGACTTTATTGTACACAAAATATACGGTGGACTGCGTAGACTTTTGGGTCTCTGCTCCGTACACCCCTTTGTCCACACGTATGAAACTGGTACAAACGCTTCTCGTGCCAGGCATTTCTTACGGGGTTTACACTTAGCAAACTTTCGAAAGTTGATAACAGCGTATTATATTACCGCGTTACTCATCATCGTGTAATGGGCGATCATTCGTCGAATTTACAAAAATATTTCAGTAGGAATCAAACATACGGGTAGTGCGGGTGGGTGTCTGGAACTATTGCTTGAGCATTTTTCGCAGGCTTGAGTGTTTACTTGAAAATTTAATTTGAATTGGTTTGATTTAGTTTCCCAGGATACCAGCAACAATGAATAAAATATTGATTGTTGTTTTTCGACTTAGGTTAAGGATTTAAGTTACTGCAGCATTTTACAACAATTTGTATGAAAAAATTAGTAACAGAAAAGGCATTCTACAAGATTTAAACCCTGGTTATTATTGTTTTAGAAAAGAGAATAACGACAACAAAATGGGACACCTGGTGGGTACATCCAATCCAATTACTTAAAACTTATTTTGCACACAAACCAACTAAAGGAAGAAATAATTATCCATTTTATGTGCACATACTTCCAATATAGAAAAAATCATCCAAGCTCATAAAATATAGAAAAAAAAAAACTATCTCCACAATCAGTGGATCGGCCCATAATTGCTGTGTACTCAATCATATCTACCCCTACCAAGTGGAATTTATTAAAACGACTACTGAAATCATAAAATTTCAAAAGGGCGTAATAATTCAGAAGCCTACTTATCTAGCAGCTCGCGAAGTGACTCCATTTCCGTAAACACCTGGCAGTGAATCGTCTCCACAGTGAATTTCCAGAAAAGTCAACTTCTAGTTGCTCATGGGCTCGAAGGCAGCAATAAATTTGCTTTGTGTGCACAAACCTTAGCGGTAATAAGCGGCCACTCCAAAGAACGCTGATAAAGCTGAGAAATGAATTATCGCTAATGTGGTCATCGATACCAATTACAGTTATGAGTGTCACCGTAAGCAGCTCGACTATAAAGCCTAATTGATTGGAGCGAACAGGTAAAGCGCACCAGCAGATGACAATAAACCATCCTTCCAGTGACAGATTTGCTCAATAAGCAACACTTGATCTCTGACCTACACCACGATGTTGAGTCATGACGTCTGTCCGGGCATCGGATGGTTCTAGTCAGACGACGGCAATTAACCTTCAGAATCCTGCAAGCTCCAGTCCACCAATCCTCCACCGACCAATAAGATTGGAATCAATTAAGTAAAACTCTCTTTTGTAGAGGAAACTACTTTTACCACCTCCCGCCCCCGCCCGCACCTCCTGCACGCTATCTCAAATGATGTTATGAAGTCTATAAATATAATTACCCAAACACCTGTTGCTGGCCATGCGAGCTATCCTCTACCTGTTGCTTGCTTCTTCCATTCCATTCATGCAAGCGGAGTCTCGTCTGCTTCTGCAGTTCTTGTTCGGGCTCCCTTGACTCTTGGCTGGGAGCATAGGAGACCAGTTGCCTGCTGGCTTTTGGTATTCGGTGGATTTCATCACGCAAACGCACACTCAGGTGAGACTCGCTTTTCAGGTAATGTAAGAAGCTCCAACGTCAACACCACGACATCGGGTAGCGGGCAGTATCCAATCTTCCGAATGAGAAAATTGGCTGAGGCTCTCAGCCTGATGGATTCAAATTGGAAAATACGAGGCAGATGGCTAATTATATGCGATCGCAGGAAGCGGGCGAATGAGGGAGGCTGGGTGAGTGTGGGACAGGTAGACAGGTAATGGCCAATACCCGCTCAACTCGCGGTCGTACGTCGTACCTTGACGAGATATCGAGAGGCAGACGGCTAACATAATGCTGTGATGCGACTTTTTGTCTCGTGTGCAATTATTATAATTTGGTTAATGGCAGAGGGGGCGAAGGGGTGAGGAGCCTGCAACATAACAGCTTCGATATATTATTGAAAATTCTGTAAATCCCGTCCCGCAGGAAGGTGGCTATCAGCGCTAGTCCCTGGACGGACACTAAATGGAAGTAGCCACATTTGTTCGTGTCTGCCAAAGTCGTTTTCTTATACCATGTTGCGGCTGCACTAATTACCTCATAAATATCACACGTGTGGCACGCTTTGCGTATTCACTGCCGTAAACGTTGGACGAGTCCGCAGATTCCTACATTTTCAGCTCTGCTGATCGTGATCTCTAATTTCAGCACTGGGAACGCAACATGGGCGGCGAGGTGTTAATAAAACTGAAGCTCCCACTGTTTGCGTATCGCGGGTGTTTATTGAGCGTTCTAATTTACGCCAAGATGCCTATACTCCTTCTTAAAAACAACGAAATGATCTCAGCGAACAGCCTTCCACGCGTTGTTTGTGCGTTAAAAGCTTCGCCTCCAATTTATACCCGTCTTCGACACGTAAACGCACCATTTCAAGTTTCCTTTTTCATGTCGACACTGTTCAGCAAAAACCACAATTAACATGCAAATCCAGCGCGCTATTATGAAAATCTGATGGAGGGTCTTTCGCAGCAATGCCAGCCATCTCCCTAGTTTCTTTCAGGTGAGCAAAAAATTCTCGAAAACTTCATAATAATCCCAAAGAACTCTCAGTCAATAGTTCATAATTTCACACAATAGAGCAATTATGTTGTCTACTCTAACACAGCACAAAAGCGTGAAAGCGTCTGAAGAAATCCAAAGCACCTTTCAGCAGAAGTCATCTATTTCAAGCCACCAGAACTCTGGTCAAAATCAGAAGCTTCACGGTGACCCCTTTTATAAAATACCCAAACTCTTGATATGACTTAATTCACAGACTGCTTTTGACCAGCTGAAGGTGCCAGGGAATCAAAGCCACCCAAGTAGCAATCAATCACTCATTATAGCTGTCTGTCCAGAGCCTCTAGAATTTATTTCACTTTCAGCTTTTTTTCTAGAACTCGATTTCAATTAATCAGCCTAAGATGGTAACCGTGTGTTGACCACTTCGTTGCCTTTCGCTCCAAACCATAGTGACCCAGAGTATTAATTTTGTTGGCTAGGAACTATACTGTTGTGATCAATGCCGATGGTCACAAACATATCTGAATCCGAAATTCCTGTATAAACTTCCTCGAAAAGAATAATTGATGCAAATTAATCATATTTCTTGGGTTCTTCTTCTGTCTCTTTTCATTCCTAAATAAGGACGTGTTAAATAATTCACTCCGAAAATGTTTGCATTAGTTTTTTATGATTTGTTTTGCCATATTTTTGGAATACATTACTTTTTTAAAGCATATTAGAGACCCATAATTTTTCTTTTATGTTTGTTGACCCCAATCAATCGAAATCTCTTACTTGCGTCCAAAGAGTTATGTAGTTGTGAATGTAAAAAAAACCGCGTATTATTATATACAAGTGGGTTATTTATTTACGAGCAGGATAAAAGTGTTCGCAACGTAATGATCTCAAGGCTGTACAATGGAGTCCTACTGCGGTAATAATAAAATCGACAGCATCTTACACTCATAAAAACTTGACTCACCTGAGTATTTCGTGAACTCTTTTTGAGCAGAACTATCTGAATGTGGAACTAACTGCGGGGTTATGTTTTCTTCTGGACTATAGGCTGCAATTTTTCATACAGAATATGCATCGACACGTAAACCCTCTAAATCAGGGCCATCCAACTTTTAGTAGCTCAAGAGCCGCATTAAAAAAATTTGAATAATTCGAGAGCGGCATCTGGAAATTTACTAAGGTTATAGATTTTAGTCTAGAAAATATGTAAGCTGTGAGATTAACGACAATGGAGGATTTGGAAAATGGCCACCTAACAAGCGCTGAGGGACCAGAAGGGTCCTCCCTTACTGCATTTATCGGGGTGCTAGGCTAAAACCTCGAGAAATTTTCTAGCCAAGATATAACTTCGCTACATCTTCGTTGTCATACTATTTTTAAGCTAGAGCTACTGGTTAGTACTAAAGTATTATAACTTTACAAAAAACGCTTAGTTTTCAAGATAAAATGAAACACCGTCACAACGAAGGCGACCTCGAATTGAAGATTGTGATTTCCATATCAGCATAATGCCAAAAAATCCCATTGGTAAATACTACATATTAGTAACGTATATAATGTTTGTTTGCATCCATTTTTATTTTTTATTGTTTTTTTTTATCGGTTAGAACTACACCAAAAAAATTTTTGTTGTCAAAATTGCTATAAATCTGGAATTATCGCAGAGCGCACTAAAACGGAAACGTTGGTCTGCCGTTCACTAAATTATTTCTTCCTCTTTACAGTTCCCTTTTTGCCAAGGCTGTACTCTAACATCACTGGAATTCCTTCGAGTTTTGTAGAAGTAGGTACTTACGTAGAAATAATCTAGTCTAAAAATAGAAATTGAAAAGATATTCCAAAAAAGTTAAAACCGCAGAGCTTTAAAATGAAATAAAAGCGATTTTATAAGGAGCTACTCCAGTTTATCGAGCATATATCACTTGAGGTTTAGGGATTATCAGATATCCTAAATAACCTAAATGAAGGGGAAATCTGCTTATAAATTAATCTTAAGTAACCGCTCATATACCCATGCGCAAAAAGTACGGAAAATGACTTTTCAGCAAATTTTTAAACTTGAATAACTTGAAAACGGACTCCTGACACTTTGATGTAGAGAATTCCACAAACAAAAAATGAAATTAGAAGAGAATTATGATGAGAATTCAGAAAATACAATGCTCGAATAGACAGTGCCTACTAATTCATACATAACATTGTGTAGAAACCAGAGTTCTCTCATTCGGAGATAAGATTCCAATGAGTACCCCAAAATTCAGGTATTATAAGCAGAAATACAGTCATAAGATCTCAGGCCGTATAAATCGTACGCAATCATTGAAGGCAATAGTTATCTTTCGAATACATTCGGCGCCAATCTGTGAGTAAATAGTACCACAAAAAGTAGAATGTGGAATCAATCAATATCGTTTATTTGGCCACAACACCAAATGTTACCGCTAAAAAATACTCCCCAGTCTTTGGAAGTTTGTGTCATCCAAGCAATTTGCAGAGAGATCCACTACCAAAGCAAAGCGAAAGCATATTACTAGCAGCCCATAAGAAAATGTGCATTAAGTCGTTAAATATGTCGTCGATAAATATGTCCAATTGGTTCAGTTAATAAATTCTGCATATTGTCTGCATATAAGTGGGTGCTAATCATTTCCATATGTTAGGAAGGTCCTTTATAAATATGCAGAGCAATAGCAAACAGAGAATTGAACCCTGCGGTATCCTACTGACTGTGCTGTTCCAACTTGATCATATTATCCAGCTTTAATCTGCTGCTTACGACAAGGAATCAAAAACAATTCTAAAAGCAGATCGAAAAAATTATACATTTTGCCCTGGTTGCTCAAAAGAATATTATTCGTATTCTTTTCTGGCGTTACGAATGACAGTGATTTACATTGGAAGTGTAAACGCCCAGTAAGAGCCCAGTCATAAAAGTGATGTGAACGAGAATTAATAGAGCTTTAAGCTTTTATGCTCGCGAGCACAGTTTTGCTCATCATTGCTTTGAAGTATCTTCGGCTCTTACTTCTGGGAAAATGCAATCGAGTGTTAATTTGCCCGTCTAAGTGATCATCTTTCCCCAGTTTAACGTTCTATTCTACACATACCAGCAGTTCTACATGTTTTCAGAAACTTTAATCCCCAAACCGACGACGAAAATCTATGACTTGTAAAGCTTAAAACATAATTCACAGGCAAGTGACAGTGTCTTTGGCAGTTCGACGATATTATTACCTATCGCGTGCACACGTGACTTTCTTTATCCAATAGTGCAGCCGAACTGCTGGCGCCGCTGCCACTGTCTGCGCATTCTGTTTTAACATTTTAACTGTCATAATTAGCACAAAAGCTTTCGTGAGAGAATTATGCGTTAAAATACATTTGACGTGAGAGAGTTTTTAGGTGTTACCCATTTATGGATGACATGGCAATCAAAGTTTTAAGCTTAATGGGACCTTACTAACTTTTATAGCGAATAGCATAATCCACAGAAAATTTTGTTACATTTCGTTGTTGAATGCCTTGAACCTTAGCTGGAGGAAATTCTTTCCGAGAATTCTAAAACTTAATGGACAGGACATGTAGATTTACGTTTTCTTTATGCCAATTTCTTAAGACGAGGTCACGCATGTAGGGCTATTGTATTATTACCATTGTTTCCATTAATGGTATTTGTATATCTATCTGTTACATTTACTTTACGCATTTTGCTTATTGCTTAAAAACACATTCAACTCCGCCATTCAACTTATGCACTGAAGAATCACTTAGTAGCTCCTGCAGACAGTCAAAATTTACCTAAACGATAGACAGGTGATGTGTGACCACGTAGGAAGAGGATTACTTCCGAAACCGTTCAGTGTTTAATTCTAGGCCCGGATTTTTAAAATGTATACTCTAAAGGGATTGTTCGGATGGAAAAGATGGTGAAGACGACATCCTGGATTTTTAAAATGTATACTCTAAAGGGATTGTTCGGATGGAAAAGATGGTGAAGACGACATCCTTGTGGGGTATGCAGATGACATCAGTCTAGTAATCGTGACAAGAAATCCCGAGGAAACTCAAAGGAGACTTCACCAATTTATGATAGATGTACGCACTTGGTTAGTTGAACATCGGTTAAGCCTGGCAACTGAGAATACGAGTAGAAACAGAAATGATCCCCACAAGGAACACTGTTAAATACCTCGACGTAAGGTTAGACACAACCGTACTGGGCCCAGTTAACACGTTGATTGCCACAATTAGTACATGAGCTCCCGTGAGAGAGTTACGTGTTAAAATGCCTTTGACAAGAGAGAGCTTTTAAAAGCCGGTCACTGGTGACTGGAATAGTGCTCAACGTGTTAAAATATGCAGCAGAAAATGCAGCTAAGGTGACTGCCGCGCTGAATAGACTTATGCCCAATATAGGACGTCTTTCAACAATATAACCAGTCATTTCGTAAAATGCATAGAAATCTCTGACATTGACGTCACGTAAACGAATTCGAATTTCGAACGTAAGCTTCTAAATAGGAGGTGACAGATTGCTTTCACCCGCGGCGCTAGCGATGCAAAAGTAGGGCGAAATTCTACTTTCGAAAGCGTCGCGTTCATCTGACAGTGAATTGAGAGCTGTCAGTGGAATAACGTAATGCAATTTGTCTCAAGACACAAGAAATATAAAAATAAAATCCGAAATTTCTCTTAATTTCATTGTTGCACTGAAAACTATCTTAACATAGCACTTGCCACTACGAATGTGTGTGTGTTCAATCTGCCAGCAGTTTTTCCCTAAAGCGTGGTACGCGACGCTAGTTTCACTTTCAGATTTCTGTTTCCACCTTAATTAATTGCAAAGTGGCAAATTACTCCGAACACTACATCATCAATCGTCCTCAAAGACTTTTATGAAAATGATAAACTGAGATCAATACACTCGAAACGTCCCATATCAATGCAAAGTCAATTAAAATATAACAAAAATTCAGCATGCCTGGTATGTCTGATTTTATTTTCATTTGACCCACGGTAAGATTACCTTGATTCGCTGCAGAACAATTCCTCCAAACAAAAGAAACTCATTATAAATGTCACGACAGGAATGACATTTCTTCGGGAAGTTGAGTAAACAAAGACCCTTCAGAGAAATTAAATGAGAATCACCAGTCCTTCAGAGGGGGTAAGGGGGAACTTGCTCAAAATCTCACAACTGCGCACATTGCATATAATTTTCATGAAATTTCCATTATTTGCAAAATGGACTCAAGCACTGCCATATCATGGCAAGTGAGTGTGTCAAGAATGTGGCCAGTGCTTACATCTTGATCTGTCTCCTTATCCAGCAAAGAAGTCCATAAAAGCGGTAATTTGATCCGTCTAAGTCGGTCTCAGCTCGTAAATCTGCGGTGCAATCGCCGGATAAATCGAAGTAGCCACGGGCACAATCGGGAAAAATATAAGCCGAGTTATATGAAAATTCGGCCGTGAATGTGCACGCTAGATGGCAGCATTGCTGTTATTATTAGCAATTAGGTTTAAGGAAGGAAGGGTGCAATTAGAGTTAATCGAACCGCAATCCGACTTCTCGTAAAGTCCATTGGTGCTAGAAGTAACGCGAGCCGCTGCAAAGGTGATGAGGCTTTGAGGAGGCCACGAACCGAACAAACCGAGAACGCATGCCGTCTTCACATTATTCAAATGATTCGCAACAAATCAATTACGGGATTTTGTCTAACAGTAAGTTAAGACCTGTGCATGCAGACAACAGGTTAGCAGTCGTGTGAAAATAAATGACCACATGGGCATCGGTCGCTATTCGAACGTGCTTTCTAGAGACCGCTGGCTGTATACTGTTAGCCACAAGCAGTTCTTTAGCGCTCAGGTGATAACTCATGTGAAGATGTAGACGGCGGCGGGTTCTATGGATCGCACCGCTCTTGGGAAGTTCACTTGAATTTCATCTCGAAAAGAGGAAGTGGACAGAATTCCTGAGGAAAATATTTTCCACACCACCGTTCATGCCCACTGGCTAGTTAGTGGCTTTTAGTGGGATTCCTCTGCCTCTTACTTAATTGCTCAAAACGACTCGTAATTGATTTTTAATCGCAGCCGACTCACCTCAGCTTGGATACCTGAAAATGACTTTTGGCTAAAGTGCTAAATTACACCGCTGAAGCTAATTTTTCGCTGACTCAATCATTTTCACATCTTGCTACAGCGGACTTTTACTTTTTGATGGAAAAGCCTGCAATAAAACTGAAGGCATTAATTCGACCTTGCATTGTTCGCTGCTCAGTTATTCTACGTAATGTTCTTAAATTGCAAGTCCGAGCAAAATGGAACATAAACATTTTATCTTATTGGAGCAAGAAGATGATCGCTTGAGTTGAAGGATTTTAAAGGGCGCCTTGGATCCAATTGGCTACTTAATAACCAGGTACCTCTGGGGAGAGTGTTTTAACGGTAACTACTTACAAATCACAACGTGCCATGAATTTTGATTCGTTTCTTACCACTTTTCTAAAGTGCAATTAGAAGCTATAGTGGAATAGGAACCACTCACTCCTTATTGCAACATCGCGGTTACTGTGGTCAGGGCATTTCTGGTGCAAAATATAGAACGTCAGATCACCTCTCATGCATCGCATGCTCCATTACAATCTGGACAATATCTCGAGTTATGGCCCCGATATATAATATACATCATAATCGCAATGGCAAGTTACTATGTATTAAAAAATGGAATAGATGGAGATGAGGATGAGACGTAAAGTTGTTGCATTTACCTTTTGCAGTTTTCACTCTTCGTCATCTTGTAACGAACCTTTTAGGCTCCTTCATATGTCTCAGATAATTTGCGCAATCGATATATCTAGTAAGGAAAAATACCGAGTGAGCTGAGATTCAAACCCAGATTCCGCCAAACGAAGCTCTTGAAATCTCCCTTGTACTTATAATTTCCATGAAGAATTGTAATGTAAGGTATATAAACCAGAGCTTGGAACTATCAAAACCCCATTCTGTCCCAAACCATCCGTACTATCCTCCAGTACGCTTCCTTTTCCTTCTGACCAAGGTAATATTTGGATAACGAAATGATATTTCGCCTACAGTAGTATGTAGATAACGAAACCCGGTTACCTTTCCCTCCACCGACGATAGGATCCTTCTTAATTAATTCAGACAGAATTAGGGATATTGTATTGTATTGTATTTAAAACTAGGTAAGCACTTTCACTAGGGTAGTTTATTAGTGACTAATCTAGTGTGGTGGAGCTTGGCAATTGTTAAGCTACAAAAGCTTGCTTGCCTCTCCACCACAGTAGCCTTGTGGACTTGTCCCATATCAAGCATGGAGACAGTAATTCGGCATACCCCACTACAGATTTCCATTTCGAAATCGGTTGCAATGAATCCACTTAGGATACGACTTATTTCGAAAATGTCTGTTACCTCTGAGGATCACCTGAGCATTCTAAAGCTTATTTCTGGTCTTAAAATCTATCATGTAACCGACAACATGATCAAAGAGGTATGCTTGCCCCCTTTTAATCCAAAGAGTCTCAAATGGTTCACTGACAGGTCGACAATGAATCATGGAACCGGTGCGAGAATCATTGTTCACAATACCAGAGCCTCGGATGCGATGAGTAAATGACCCACCCCCTTCCAGGCCGAAATCGATGCCATTTCAACATGTGTCCTTTTAAACCTTAACAAAGGTCTGAAAGGTGCCAACAACCAGGCAACGTTTAGGGCACTCTCTTCCTGGTGCTTCACTTCGAAGCTTGTCAGGGAACGTTTTGAAATCCTGCAGCGCTTTGCTGCAAACAAAAATGTCACACTCTATTGGGTACCTGGCCATCGTGGCATAGAAAGAAATGAAGCTGCTGACGAGCTATAGCTAGAAAAGGTTCATTTTCTGAACTGTAGGTCCGGAGCTTTTCTGCAGCATTTGCTGGTCTACCACCAAAACTGTAATAGAAAAATGGACTAAGAGTTTCCGGACTGCGTCAAGCTAAAGAGCTTGTCAGACCCCATGTCTATAACACCACCGGCTTATGCAAAGCGGATATTAAGTTGTTTATGGGCCTGTCTAATGAGATGGAATGTCATCTTTGTTTGAAAAACGACGAGACCACCATACACATGTTGGGTGAATATCGCGCCTTGGCGTGGCTAAGAAGAAGGATTATTCTCCGGGAAGTTTTAACTCCCCGTGTGACAAAATCCACTTCTTGCTTTCATTAGGCAGGCGAATAGTCTTTGGTACTAATACGTGGCCTGCCACAATAGATCTTCTCCAGGTCGCAGTGTCCGTCATTTGAGCAACCTTCCAAAATTTAATTATAATATAATCAAATTTGAGTATTCCGCCTAAATTTTTAAAGCCGATTCAATCATACCTGATTAACCGTTCACAGCATGTACTTTTCAGGTCAACTTAATTGGATCCAATTTACGTGCCATCCGGGGTTCCTCAACGAAGCCACATAGGGCCATTACTATTCATTATTTTTATTAATAATGCTGATAAAATCATAGAGTACTCACAGTTATTTATTCTGATGATATAACGATATTCAGAGAGATTACTTCTATCAATATTTGTATGCTATTACAAGAAGACATTGAACGTTTTTCTAAATGGTGCCAGAGTATAAAAATTTACTTAATTTAAATTTATTTAAAAATTTAAATGAAGATTTGATTATAATAATGTCTTCCGATCTTTGATATGTGGATCACATCTCTGACCTTGGTGCAATATTTGCCAAGAGATATAATTATATAAAAACCAATTCTACTGTAAGTAAAAGCAATGGTATGCTTGATTTTGTACAACGGTGAACCTGATAAGACCAGTAATGGAATATGTACCGATTGTTCGCTCCCGGCATTATGTATTACTTATTTCCCTCCCAAATCAAAGTAATTCAGATGAGATTTCTTCGTTTTGGGCGAGGAGACCTTTCATGAATGAATTATTAAAAATTGTCACCTTATGAGGAAGGATTTAAACTCTTAGATTTGCCCACTCCTGAGTTTTTTTTCGAGAAATTCCCAAAGGTGTCTTCAATGCACCAACTTTGACGTTGTTTAATTCGCTACATTTATTGATAACGTCATGTAATAATTCATGGCATGGCATTCAAAGCATGGTCCTTTGAAGCAACGACATATTTTTTCATGTAAAAGAAGGACAGCAGCCATTGACTTCAATAAATAAATAAGTAGCTACTGCTCCTCTAGTATCAGCCCTAGCTATCATCAACTAATCCCAGCTAACATATGGAAGTCGTAGTTGTTCCCTCTGCATCCCAGGACGGATGAAATCTGATTAATTTGCTACTGTTTCTGCTTCTGTATGGCTAGAACTAGCCCCCACCTAGCTGATATTAGAATCAGAAAAAGACAAATGTAGTAGATGTAAAAGCGTAAGCAATAAACAATATACCTGAATAACGTTCCCGTCGACGTGGTAGCAACGAATAACCCTTCTCTACTCGTATTATAAAGTCCCGATTGAAAAAGCAACCACGAAGGACTCTTCAAAACTCAAAATGTTACAAAAATTGGAATATACATTTCACTATCAAGTAGTAATTGGTGAGTAAAAACTTACAAAAACATCTTTTTTCGACTCAGTTTTTCAAAGTAAACGTGCAGTAGTAATTTGCGAAACGAAGCCGGAAAAGAAATACTTCGACAAAAGTACAATCGAAACTATTATATTATTTTAAAAAAGAAACTGAAAGTATAAATTTGTAAAAGAATTGATGTCTTAATAGAGCATCCTTTCCAATTCAGTATCGGAATGTGTAAATATTAAAAATAAGAACGTAGGGGATCCAAAAACGCTATGAAAACTAAACATGATCAAGTTTTGCGAACAGAGCTGACAAAAAAAAACCAAAAAAAACATCATTCTAACTACGGTGCTAGCAACTAAAAGATAAATAAAATTAACGAAAATTGCTTCCTGGATTTCAAAAAGACAATCTCCACACAAAAACTGCTTATTACGGAGATTGAAGTAGTGAGCAAAATCTATCAGAAATGGTTTTTCCTCACGCGCATATATCTACAAATTGCCAACATGGACTATCGGTAAAACGCATAAAGAAAACATCTCGACTTTTTGTACCCAAACAAATTATAACGCTGAATACTGCATTTCTTGAGACATTGACACCAGCGAGGATGAGGAAGAGGAAATTTCTTAAACCAGTTCTGACAGACGTCTGAGAAACGAGCGCGACGGTGAACTCATAAAAAAGCCAAAAGCAACTGCAGCGCTGCAACTGATCGCAAAAAGACTACACTACACTACACTACACTGTACACGGCCTAAGTTCATCTCATACCGGGAATCAGTAAGTAATCCATCCTGTCGTAACGCAGCATCCGGATCCCCCTGGCTACTGCTATCTAGGACCCGGGGAGGTTTTTTTGCCCCACGTAAGATGGCTCTGTGTCACTTTCAAAACGAAGAATGTGATCCCACTCGTCGTCGTATTTGCTGGAAACTTTTGTTTTTTTGTGCGTTTCACGGTTTGTCAGTTTCGGTTACGGATCATTTGACCTGATTCTTGTGGTTATCTTTTTGGCCGGTAAGTTGTTGCTGCAATCAGCTTGGTTTCCTGTTTCGTCTTTAGTTCCCAGAGTGTCGGAACAGACACTCCGAGTGGCCCACTCGGCAGGGGGAGCCCCAAGCCTACCGGAGTGCCTTAATTCTATCTCGAACAGAAAACGTAACGTGAAATTAATTGGTTTTGTCTTAATGCGTTGAAATTGGTAAATGGTTTAGTGATTAACAGTTAACAGGGATTTTGGCTGGTCCGGTTCGGTTCGGCCAAGAGATTTCCGGTGATGAGATTTCAGTTTGGAGTCACAGTCAGTGAACTTTTCCTCCAAAGTGTTGGCTTTTTTGTTTTCACAAGTTCTCAATGAAACTCCGAAAGCGTGGGAGAATCTTGAAGAGTTCGGCCGGCCCGGCATGCGGCAATCCCTCCTGATGAATCAGGTGTCTGGAGATTATGAGAATTTGAGAATCACGTTTACTTTACAGACTGTCCGATTACAGTAAAGTGGCAAAATTACGACTTAGAAAACAAAAACAGTGCTCCATCGGCTTCCAGCGGAACAAAGAAAACTTAAATCATTGAAGATCAATTTCGGAGTTTTGGCACAGATGAAAAGATGCTAACTTCCCACGCAAAGGTGTTGGAATTTCGAAATGAGTGGCTTATGTAGATGACACGATCGATAAGAGATCGAATCTACTCCGATCAGCAAGAATGCCTTGAATGGCCATTAACGCCAGATCAGCCCCATTAGTTATGTAAAGAAAGCTGCTTTCAGGTCACTTCTCTCCTTTATGATCGCTGGAGTAAAAAAATTTGTCAGCAGTTAATTGCCACCAATTTGGCGGGTTACGTAAGCGACAGGTACGCTAGTCGTTTGGTCCAACTAAAGGTCGAATGCAATAAGAGTTGATAAAAACGATCACAGGTAAACGTTTCAGCGTCACTCATGAATCGATGACGCCGTCCTATCGAAAGAAGAGGTCCATAAGCCAAGCACCATGCGCTACCCGGGCACATGCGGCACTCGGTTTTTTTCTGGCCTCCCTCCGTCTTGAATTCCTCTTTTTTTCTGAGGATCACCACTTGACCGCACCGTTCTAAGAACACTGTAAAAGCTAATCAGAGATCATCCAAACGACAGCAAAGTGGAAGAGGATTAAAGATCGGTTGGGGCACGTATTCCGGGATCTCATCTCGAATCTTTTCCTCTGGATGTCTTTTTGTTATCGATTTTTGTTATTGTTGTCAACTAATAAGTTTATCAAGTTATTACACGTCGGCTTTGGATGCTCGGTTTGTTGAACAAGCTTTTCGGAGTCCGGACAAAAGCTTAAAGAATGGTAGGTTCAGTCCGAGTACCGTGGACTCTCATGAGCCCAGGCAATTTACAGGAACAACAAAAGACCGTCATCATCATCGGTGAAAATGAATGGTCAATTACCACATTCATCGATATGACTGAGAATCTGAGAAGGCTCTGGCACCGGTGAACCGGTGGAGCGCTCCGGTTCGACAGGTGCCTGTAGTTGTATCTGTGCATCTTTAATTTGAATTTCAAAACACATAACCGGAATGCAGAGACAACTTGTGTCTCTTACAGATGCGGCCGTGTTTGTGCGTTTATTGAGGAATAAAGCCAAAAAAATTATATCCACCTTCAATACCAGAAACGTGGGAACCAAAGTCAGTTTCCGAGTATCGACTTACTTTACTGGTTTGCTGTGTTCCCGGTCAGTGGACGATGCATTTTTTGGTAGGTTTGATTTTTTTTGTTTTGTTTTTAGGAGCCAAGCGGAAGACCTTAAAGGATATTTGTGGTTACTTAAGAACACTGTCAAGACTGAACTACTGTGTTGGACGTTTTTGTCAGCAAGATAAGAATTTCTTGGCGAATGCAAAGGGAATCAACTTTTTGTGGACGATGACGGGATTCTTTTCGCTACCTGATAATGAGATTACACACCTTTCCATTGCACCTCAGACTGCAAAAGCACAATGCCAACGAGCATGAGTTTCGTGTTAAATATTCAGATTACACTTGGTCGAGTCGCTCAACTTAAGTCCACTCTGCAAAGCATCGAATTCTTATATGATCTGAAGATTGTCTCGAGTAATTTACATCTAAATCTAAGCTTTGGTACCGTAAACACGACTAAATTGATTTTTTTATGCGGTCGTATAACATAAAAAAATCAATTTAATCGCCTAAGGTAATACGATGAAATATTTATAAACTTCGGTCCGTCTAGCAGTTTGTTTTATGGCGCTGTGAATTTGATGTTTTCTAAGCCCTAGAAATATGTATAAGCAATTTTACCTTTGTGTAGACTGAAAATTAAAAATTCAGCAATGGCGAATGAATTTTTATTGAGAGTGTCGGATCGTAAACATAAGACGGGTTTATCTTTTGGAACGTGCCCATTTTTTAGATTTTACCTAATAATGCTTCTATCAACTGGCGAATTCGTTGCCCGTTTCAATAGTTGTGGGTGGACTATTTTGTAAATCTATACAGTTGTATTTTCTCTGCTATATACTGACAATATTTCTTAACAAATATCTTAGAAATGTTGGGCATTTTATGTCACATCACCAGTGCTAAAATTAAGAGTATGTGCCAGGAAATTTGTATATGTAATAATTGATTTATAGTAAAGGTAAATATATCATAATTAAGGTATTAAGTGATCTCGAGTCACAAAGCTTCTTCCCACATGTTGAATGCAAATAAGATATTACATTTGTTGGAGGAAACTTTTATCTTTTCCATACTTTCCCAGCCACTAAACATCTAAATGTGATCTTTTCGTTTTTGACGAAACTAATTAGTTCCCAGAAACTTTTTTAATGAACATCAGGAAACATATGCAAATATTTGGGACGACATTGTAAAATCAGTTCAAATGTAATCAAAATTCATTCTTCTGTTCTGGGTAGAACACCTGCAAAAGGTATAAAAGTTTAAAACTTGTTTCAACATGAAGAAGTTCTTTGACAGAATAGTGCTGTATCGGAAATAACAAACATTTTCTGACTCTGAGACACAACATCAATAAATCTTGTCTTTGATAAGTAAATTAATTGGACACAAAGTTTTAGTTAATTCGATTGCTATTGGGTGATTGATTTCATCTTGTAGTCACTATTTTAGTTGTAATACATTTCCTCTTAAAAGACTTATCCAAATACGAGCCTGCATTTTTAATTTTATTACAAGGCTATTGCAAGTCAACTCAGTTCCGACAATAGGAAGAAGGACAATAAATGCGTACAATAACAACAAATTTAGGAGGGTGCTTTTCTTTACTCGTTTATGAAAAATTATGAATTATGAAAAATTGGTTCGGCATTAAAACAAGTCTTTATCTTTGTACTTAGAAGGATCTAGCAGTCTACATTGAATGATCTGCTCATCCCAAACAGGCAAAGCTGTCTGTTTGATGGAAGACATCATCTACTGAAAATTTCTCAATGTGTATAACAGAAAAACCTCTAAAAAAGCCGGCTCATGGGTACATATTAAAATGGTTAAACGAGGAAAAGCAATAGAAAAGAAAAACTATGTATCAATAGTATTTGATTACAACTTCCATTACTCGGTAACGTGTCCAAAATGTACAACCAACAGATGCCCAAAATTGTCATTTGCAAACGCACAAAAAGTGTCGAAAACATAAAAAACCACCTCAGTGCTTCATATCGTTTACTAACGGGGGTGTCATAGTCGGTGATGATAATGATTCTGAAAGTTTTAGGACAACCCTAGGAGACGCAAAAAAAAAAACAGCTAAGCTGGCTCACCTTTAATGGGCCACACTCATTAAAATTGCAATATTTATCCGTTGCGTACTACAGCTGAGATGGGCTGTACAAAGAACACCATATAGTGTAGTTTGCTTAAATGCGACGGTTAAAATCCTTGTTGTTGCTATGTGAAATTCTTCCGGATTTCGTTTTTTCACCAGACCTATCCCCACTAACTCTGAAGTCTGAAGTAAAACGATGCGTTAGGAAGGTAGCAATACCCTAAAGGTATGAAGCTCCTTCTCAGAACTTACTTAGTTGCAGTCTCAATAAAATTTTCAAGAAGCTAATCAAAAGTAAACTCTCAAAAATTGCAGGTGATTTTAACTATATTCCTAATGGGCAATTCGGCTTTAGGAGCAGGTCACTCGGCTCAGCATTATCAAATAAACACTACGGAAAACTTTGAAATTTACATGTTTTAATGGAAAGAAAGTCTACCGGGCAATGGTCAACATTTCTAAGTGCAAACAACGCAAATGGAGAAAATCGCAACGAGAGAGTGTAATTTAATGCATTTGTAACCACTTCACCGAAGTATTCACTGGGACGTCAACTCTCCAGCATGCCCGGCGGTAATCTAACCTAAATCCTCAGAGAAGATGCCTTGAAGCCATTTCTCCCATTTCTATTTACTACAATTACCTAAGGAAGTCTAGGAATTCCAAGGTTGTACTAATAGGATGTCTCGTACATACCTGCTCCTTAGATTTTATGGTTTTATCACCCATGCCGGAGAGAAGACAGTGCAGACAACCATCCTGAACCCGTCGTAGGTATTTGCTAATTACCCAGACAGCTTGCTCAGAACAGAGTGTTTGCACTCCCTTATTTTATCATTTCCAAGGCGTCAACAGGGATTTCGTTGAGCTCTAATAAACCCGAATTCGTCGCCTTTTTTTATCGTTACAACTCGGCCAACCTATAAGGTCACTGTCCTCAGTGACGCAGGCCAAACTTGTGGGATTCAATAAGACGTATCCTTCTACTTTACCAATCTATTAGACCTCGTTCATTTGACACATGTCTAACTCATCTTACTACATCAGCCCCATATTGCACTGAGTTGATATGCATTCCGACCCAAGGCCAATGAAGAATCAACACCAGTGCATTCCAACACAACGCCCAAGCAAAT
>QYTT01092498.1:49733-65195 GCA_006980735.1 Dasypogon diadema | reverse complement strand
TAAAATAATTGCTCTAAACCAATTATAACTTCTTTCCATCCGAAAAATTGTTATTGTCGAGGCAACATTCTGCTGAAAAAATACATCTGTCGTTTAGGGAATCTGTGCTTGCATTGCTCCATTAAATTCCTTGTTGGGTTCAACTTTTGAGCTTTACTTGTAGTAAGTAATTGAGTATTATGAACGCTCAATTAAGTTAAACCCCTAAAGGCTACCATAATAAATCACGTCGGTTTTAGCGAAATTTCATCAATACGTCCTTTTGCTTTATTTTAGAAACTGATGAAAAAATTGCATCGCCTAATTTTGTTTGTTTTTTTACACCTATAAATTCCCTAAGGAATTCGAGTGTTAAGAACTGGAATTGGGCTTTTTAATAAAATTTTCCTACTTTGAAAACAAAATTCAGAATTTATAATTTATTTATATATAAGTACAATTGGAAAACAAATTAATCAAAACAAAAAATTAATCAAAACAAAAACATTTTTAGGTAGAAGTAGACCTTTGTGGTACTTGAAAGGCAATCCCCCCTTTGAAATTTAACTAATCTGAAAATTCGTTTTTCGTTCAAGCATCAAAGTTGTGGAATAGAACGTAGTCTAACTATAAGTAGTTTTGTAATGGTTTGTTGCTTGGACGTTTAGCGTTGAATTTTATAGCGGCATACAGTCGTTTCCACAAGACTGTAGGTGCCACAAAACATAAACAAGAGCTTAGTAGTGAAGAAATTGTATTTTTTGTTAAAAGCAAATACAAAATATAATACATTTTCGCAATCACATTTTTAAACAAGGTCCAATCACATTAACTATTGATTATTAAATGTCATCTTCGTTGACAACTGTCGGCTAATTTTTGCGCGTAGTCTGTCAATAAGTTCTTCCATATTTTTTGGAGTGTTCGTTTTAAATGTGCAGCTCCTTTTGTTTGGCTTTCCTTTAAGCTTCTACTTCATTAATTCCCAAACACTTTCTACATGATTTGCATCCGGGAATTGTGATGACTTGTCTGATTATTATTTTGTATCGTTATCTTGTTGTTGCCATAAAGCATCTTAACGCACTTCAATAATCCTTTTTTGAAGAGGTTTATCATCTTTTCGGCAATAAGAATTCTGGTAAACGTTATTAATTTTCCAAAACCTTTTGCAGAAAAGCTTACTTAAACATGGGGCTCCAGAGCGTGTTTAGCGATACGATTCACGATAGCTTCTGCCTTTTGGGACCGCACTCCCCCTCTGTATTGTGTATTTGACATCCACCCCTTGTAATTTGTGTCGAATGATATTCACGGGCACGTTAATATTCCTCCTCTTTAAAACGCATCACTCACTGACGAACTGTACCGAGGCTTTCAGATACAATCCTGCCCATGGCTCACTAAGAAAACAGCTTCAAACCGTTCTTTTTTTAATCCCTTAATGCCAACGACATGCATCATACAAACCTTACTCAAGAATCCGAAAGTAATTTTTAAAAATTTTATGATCCACTTGAAATAGCACTTTTACAAAGTTCCAGGTTAGTTACGTAAATGTAGGATATAGCATTCACGAGTAAACTACGTATGTAATTGAGAGATAAAATTTATATAGGCAGAATTTACATACGTAATAAATGTGTAATTTATGTTTCATGAATGATTTTCCTTTAAATTAATTTTTAATCGCATTTCCCATAAATGTGGTCAGGTCACTTTAGTACAGATATGAAGAAAAAAAGTCAGTGAATAAATATAATAAAAACTGCATGGAGTCTTCAAAATCTTAGCCGAAATGGTGTATCAGATATAATAGATTGAATGTCTCTTTGATATGGTGAAATTTGAGAGTAATGTTTAACAATAACAATACATTGAGAAGATTAAGTGGTTACTTGTTGCACTGTTGATAAGATCGACCCTAACGAGCCTTGCGAAATCTTTTTATGCTCCAGCAGATTTCCATACGTCCAATAATTGTGAGGTTATAATTAAATATTTACTTGTAGGTACTAATCTAGACACATACACCGGTTCTCTATCTAATTACTAAGACTTATAGTTGGCCTATTATTTAAAAAAATTATTTATGAAAAAAATTTTGATTACATTTTTAATTCTTTCCAATTATTTCAGAGCAGGTACCAAAGGCGACTTACATACTACCCTATATCTTCCGTAGGCTATGAAATAACTGTACACAAAGTATATACCGAAATAAAGGCGATGTGGGGAATTCAAATAATGAGTAAAAATGGTAGGTCAATGGGACATTTTGGCGGGAAAATGCCCAAAATTTGGAAAAATCGCTTGAAATTTGGCCAATTTTTGAAATGTAAGAATTTATAGGTCCCAATCAGAGAGGGGCATAGAGGAGTTTGTAGGCTCGTTGGAATAGGTTGTTCATACGGCTCTCCGTAAAAAAGTTACAGGGTGTTCAGTGCAAACCTGCGGTGTTGAGAATATGTATCAGTTTTTTTTTTCATTTAAGGAAGAGGAACTAATAGTGTTGCCGGACGTGTAAATTATCATCTGAATTTCTCTTTATAATAATATTGTAGAAAAGTAAGGCTCGTGAAGCGCTTAGTCATAATCTTATTTGTATGAAACTCTAAGGATCGGTTCCTCAATATAATTTTAAGCCAAAATGAGGTTTACAGTTCATACAGCTAATTGGCGTAAGCTCAATGTGAGTTACCCATATTTCGGGTGACAACATTAAATTGATATTAAAGAAGACATTACATTCATCACTTGTTATTGATAACAGAATTTTTGTAACTTGTAAAATTTAATGACAGACTTATATCTTCAGTGATGAAAGAGAGGTATATATTTCTTTAAACAGAAGACTTTCTTGACGAACATGTATAATAACATGTAAACCAGACCATTTTGAGGTCTGGGACGAGAACAATTTCCGAAATAGGTTTCCATTAAGCAAGCAACTTGCTTTCATAATCTTAGAATTAAGTGCGCCATTCAACTTTGATTATTTGGTTAATTATTTGGTTAAAACTACCAAATAATTACAGTGTTTAAACATAGTTCGAGAAATCATCCTTCTCGATGGAAAGTTTGGAGCCTTTGTTCACAATAGCGAGACTGTTGCCAATATTTAAAAATATGATAAAAACATGTGCTGCGAAACCAAATTCGGCTTATACCCCAGCTTCAGTGGGTCTTTGGTTTAAGACAACCCAAGGTTTAACCCAATACTGTAATCTCGATCTTAAGTAGCTTAGGTTTTGTAATAGTTTTTTTTTCTGGCACTTGGTGTTTAGTGATGAGTTTTATTAGATAGCAAGTGAATAGATAACCATAAAAAATATATTAACAAAATAATTTCCTGAAAAATGACAAACAGGCGTCCTTTACAAAGCTAAAAGAAGGATAAGGACAAAATTCTTGAAAAAAGGACTGTCCTTTCCAAAAATGTTGAGTTGGCTATAGATAATGGGCCAAATACTAAGTGTAGTAAAGTCTTGGTACAGCAGCTGCTCTAGGTTAATCTGGAGCCAAATCGAGCATGGTCTGTTTTCAATGAGACAAAAAAGCTGCTCTAACTTGCCCGAAACTGAGCTGCTCTGTGTTCAGTGAGCTGGGCTTCTCAATTGTGCTCTGAAAATTATCAAGTCACTTTCGGGCGGGAAAATGGCAACTGTCAAAACAAAATTGTAGGAGCTCTTGGGAGGATTAATTTGTTATGTTAGAGAGAAATTTGGATTTTTTTTATGAAAATAATAGTGAAGAAAGTGCATTTTTAAACGTTTAAAAATAATAAGAAATATAGTGGTAGAATATTTAAGTGTAAAAGACAATTAATTTAATTTGGCTTAAAATTAACATAAGTCAGTTCAGAAAAGTTGAGATTTGTGTTCAATGAACCATTTGCTCCACGTTACTCTATTTTAAGTGGACAAGTGCAAAATAAATTGATTTTGAAAATTTAAATTAAAACTGAAGTGAATTACACAAATTTCCAACAACTAATAGCGAGGGATTCTCGCCCATCTTAATTAATGGCGAGGTGGTACCATTTGTTGATTCCGTCAGAAATTTGGGAGTGATTTTTAATAGCACACTTACGTAGGATGATCATATTTCCTATACAATTCGAAAAATTTATGGCACTCTCCGTTCACTCTGGGCCACCAGCCAGTTCACCACCGTATCCTTAAGGTTATTCCTGGTTCGCGCACGGATTTCCCAAGCCTTAACTTTCGGTTGCGAAGTTTATGGTAAATTAGACTACCGTAATCATCAAAAATTATCCCTATGTTTCAACTCAGTTTTACGATTTGTGTTCAACCTCAGCCGTTTTGACTACCTTTCGGCGTATGCTCATTCGATCTAGCGGTAGTCTCCAGGACCATCTAAACTCCCGACTGCTTTTGATGCTGGCAAAAACAATCAAAACCTGTTGCCCGAATTATCTGTACTCCACTCTACGCTTCGGTAGGTCAAGCAGAACTGTCAACATTATTTTGCCAAGCTCTAACTTTGTCTGCACGAGTCGTCTGTTCTTCGTCCATGCTGCAAAGCTTTGGAATTCCTTACCTGTCCTCTTAAAACATGCAGTCTGGTCCAGCTCGCTCAAATCCTTTAAATCTATGCTAATTATATATTTTGCTTCAACTAATTCTGTAATCGATCGCTAGTTCATATTTTACTAAAATGTATTTTTTTTCGCTTTCTTTTCTATATTCATTACTTGTTGTTTTTATTTCTTGTTAAGTATTCTTTATTCCCTATTTTTTTACTTCATTCATTGATCCGTACATCTTAAAAAGATTTCCATCTTAATTGTACATGGTAGTATCCTTATTTAATAAATAAATAAAAAAAATAAACTAATGACAGTTCGTTTGACATTTTCCACGCTGCTCTATTTTGCTCTAGTTCAGTTTTGTCAGCTGTTCTGAACTGAACTGAGCTGCTCTGCTCTGCCTTGCTCTACCTTTGAAGTTATTAAACAGACCTATTATGATATATATGTTTTTTTGTTCACTAAGCATAAATGTCAGTATATTGTAAAACTTATAAGTTTATTATTATGGCTAATAACATCATTAGACACCCGTTAATTTATCTAGAAGCAGCGACCACGAGCACGCCCCCGTTCATTTTCACATCTTTCTTTCTCCATTTTAAGATTTTACCTCTTTGATTTAGAAATATGTATTTTTCCATGGTAGATATGACATGACTGTTTATTGTGATAGCGCAGATTTTTGACGTCATTTGATTACATTTTCAATCTACCGAGATGACAGCACTTATTGGAACCTGCGAGCATTTCGCATAAAGCGAGATTTTTCGAAGTTTTTGGTTTTTTTATAGTCAAAACCCACACTTCTGGGCCGCGCGTTATACCAGCTCTAAAAACTGCTGGGTAAATACCTTCGCAGTTCTTTCTAAGATTCATCAATCTTAGATCTGTGACACCTCAAGGGAAATTATAATACTTAAATTAAATAATTTAGATAATGCAATATCCATTCACTATATACTTCTAGAAAAGCAGTTTTTGTGTAGATCACTTTGTTTCAAGAATAAGATCGACTCTTAGATAAATTAACAATTTCATTCAGAAAATAATTTATTTTTCGTGAGCAAGACTCACATGTTGTCGTAAATTGCCTTTTATTTACTCTTCAGCTATAGCTGCCGGACGTCTTTGCCGAAAGCTGGCAATTCCACGTTAATATATGGCAGAGCAATAAAAGCAAAAACATCACAACACCCAATACCTAATATATCAGCTAATATCAACATAAATTTACTTGTGACGGAAATTCACATCAATTTTGATGGATGCACTTATTTGAAACAAAGCTGTGACAACTTCAGGCTACGACTACATACGAACTTTTGCGGGATTTTGAAAGCTCGAATGCCTAAAATAATTCCAAAAATTTATGTCGACGTTAAGATTACTTAATAAAAATGGAAATGGCTCCCTGCTGAGATTTAACAACAGATACAGAGAAGCTTAGGCCGTAAATCACATTCTTAATAGTTATCCAGAGACATTTGATTCTCTGATGTGTGCTTTTGTTTTAGTTTATTTGCATACGCTCAAAATATTTTGAGGTTTTGTTTTAAAATGGACAGCCAGTTCTGAGTTCAGTTGGTGGAGAACCGTAGGGGAAACGTAAAGTAGCGCAATAGTTGTTCAATTGAAAAATATAATTAAGGATTGCACAATTACTATACTTGACTAGATGTACGTGCATTTTTCATATAAAATTAAAATCTATGTTTCCTTCGCACCAATTTATTATTTGGAATTTAGGTTTTGATCCTGAAATTAGAATCGTAGTTAAACTTTTGGAGATAGTTTTGTAATTATAATTTTAATAAAATAATATAACTTCCCTATTACTTTTATTATTATTATAAAACTGTCCGTTTCCCCGCCAACCAGCAGTAAGTTTCCTAGTGATTGTTTTTAGAAGGAAGTACTCCCGTGAGCCTAATTCACTCTACATGCGAAGTGAAACTTACTTTACACTATATTATTTTTTTATGATTTAATTCAAATCGCGTTAACATTTTTATGCATGAATTAAAGAAACTCATATCAAAAATTCATGTAGAAAAAAGTAGGCTGAAGTACGTACGAATTAAAGTCATGTAAGTGTAATCTACAGTCATGCAATTAAAAATATGTATAAAGTTAATATAAATGGTTTTATTATATTATAACATGAGAGCTTCGCGGTAAACTAAACTACCACTACTTCCATCCTCTGGAGTAACATCATCCTTTATTGCATGACATGTTGTGTTATGTAACATTTAAGAATCTGAAGATAATTTTGAAGATATTTTGAACTAAGTGAAATAGATTTTCTACACAGTTTTAGTTTAATTACATACACGTAACATAAGGAATTCAGGAGTATCCTACTTAAGCAAATAAGAAATGCTTTTCTGCATTGACACTTAATATATAATATACATTTAATTGTAGAAAAATACTTGACATGAAAAATATTTACTCACAGTTCATCTATGTGATAAATGTGTAATCTATGTTTGTGATGACGCTTCCTGAATGAGTTCTCTTCAAATTAATTTTATATGGCGTTTTCCTTTAAAAGTATTCAGGAATTTGATGCTGTCATTTTGGAATACATATGAAAAAGAAAATTCAGTGTATAAATAAAAAAACTGCATGAAGTCTTCTAAATTTTAGTCACCATTTTCTGCAGCCGACTGCAATTTCTACGCGTGTATTTAATATTTGAATTTGCAGTCGACTGCAGAAAATTCATTTTTGAACAATTTTTCTAATCGTTATAGGAAAAAATATGTAAAATAAATACTGTTTGTTAAATTATTTTGAGAAAAATTCATTATTTACACACATAGCAATTGCAATCGACTGCAAAAACTGAGAAGGCTTATGCTATGCAATACAGTATTGCCTAAACATCGAAATCTTTAAATGTGCAAAAGAAGTACAATTCGTAGTTCATTTTACATTAACTCTTAAGGGAATATGAAAAATTATTTCATTAAATTCGCCTTGTTGCCAAAAGTATAAGGCCTATGAAAGAAACTAAGGTACCGCTTGAAACCTTAAAGCCCTAGGAAAGCAATGATGTAAAAATATTTCGACCTTCTCTAACAAAAAATTAAAATTTTTTCATTCAAACACACCCCTTTTCTCAAATTTGGTTCGATTCGTAACACTACCACGTATATATGCAGAGTTGAACCTGGGTTCAACCAGGATTGAACTTCATGTAAACGCAGGTTGAGTTGAAATCGGGTTGACTCGACTTGACTACGCTTTGCTGGCTGGGTCGAGTCGAAATGACAGCTGAAAGTTGTTTGTATACGCTGATTGAGTAGTGGAGTTGGGTTGATATTTGGTAAGTTCTTTGGATTATATTTTGGTAGAGAATTTTTAGCTTTAATGGCTTTGCAATTTTTTATATTTTAATAGAAATTTGGGAAATGAATGCTTTTTACAACAGGCACATTAATTTCTAGTTCTTATCAACTGTGATTTCGACCTTATTTGAACACAATTTGAACTCGTTCTTTCAATCTTCTGTTCGCAAATACGTGAGTTGAAATTTCAATTTATGTAAACGTGGTAACTCATACCAAGTCAAGCGAAGAACTTCAAAGCTTTATTCGTTCGCTCTATGTTTGAAGTTGTATTGTTTGCGCTGTCCAACATATGAGCGAATTAAGTTTTCAAGTTTATCGCTTGACTTGGTATAAATGTTGCAAAATGAATCAAATCCATGGATTGCATACTTATCGGCGGCAACACCAAATATGTTACATTCATTTCCGCATCAGTCCAATTTAACTGGTTGAGTTGGATTTGAGTATTTGCCGCAGAGGTATAGCTTTCTCTCACGAAATGCTCCTTTAAACGAAAAAGGGCAAAATTGCCAGAATTAAAAATTCCGGCATGGTGTAAAAACTTCATATAAAAAAACGTGGTCGGTGGGAACACTGAGATTTCTTTCTTATCTAAGTTTGAGGGAGCAATCGGGAGAATTTTCGTAAAATACGAGAAAAAAATTTTTGAACTCTAATTATGTTATTACGATTTTCAATCATATACTTATGGTAATACTAACTTGACGGTCAAATTAACATAACTACACTCCAACAAAAAAGTGGGGTTATGTAATATTAATGTAAAATGTGGATATTAATTTGTCGTAATTAAGTCACATAAAAAAAAACTCTGATGTATTATCTTCGAAAATAACCCCTCTCCCTCCACCCGGCCGCCGCTCCTCCCTCCCACTTAACAGTCATGTAAAGTAAGGTCTTTCCTGTAAGGGAGCTCGTAGGTACATGTCACCCTAGGACATCACCGTGTTAAAGTAATCGACCAAGTAAGCGATAGTAATTACGGAATCGACTCGGTAATGATTACAAGTCCTACTGGGTATAGACAAATTTTGCTTTATGCAAAATTCGTCTGTAGTAAACCTGGACATTGTCGCCCTTATATAAAACTATGCAAGTATACTTATTTAGAAAACTTCGCAATAATGAGTTAAGTCAAAACCTTTGGAACTTTAGTTTATAGGGTTTTGGTCAAGTGCATTGAAGGGAGAATTAAAGCGACGATGGTACTCGTTAGTGATTGTGAAGGTGTACTAAGTGTAAAGTATGGGACAAGAATATGATGTGTACGCATGGTGATTTTAAGAATCATTCGGGTTGAGTGGATGCGTAAAATTAAATATATACATGTAGATTTTTTGAGCCGAATTAGTCTGTACGATTTAACTTTGAGTGTAGTGTGTCAGGCTCCAAGGGAGGAAGATAATCTGGAATCAAGGCGCTGGGAGAGGGCAGTGTGAGTTATTTCTACTGTGTGCAGATTTTCCGCCAAAGATGCATTACAATAAACAAGGAATTAGGAATAATGTAAGAAAACCATTTAACCATCAGTATCAGTTATAAAATTCAGCATATCATGTTCAAAGCTGTGGGGGAATGATGGAGATCTAAATTGTCATCATGAGTATCGCAGAGAAGCCATTGCAGACGCAAAACATTTTTGCCGTGTTTATATAAAAACCCTAAAGAATCTGTTGTAAATCAGGTACATACCGAACGAGTAAAACAAGTAAAAGAAATCCGAAAAAGATTAAAACCAACTATTAACACTACTATATTAATGGGCAGGCAAAACTCATCAATTAAAAAATATAAAAAATAATATAAACGAGGAACCTTTGTCAAATTATGGAAATTTAAACAACCACCATGACTTTACTTTCGCTGATTAATTGAAAAAAAACCAAAGCCAACGCCACATATATTACTACACAAAACTACACAAAATCAGTTGATTGAATGTTGTGCAGGTGAGATAAGAGAAACAATTTAAACCGCATTAGGAAAGCTAGATACTATGTCATTATGTTGGATGAGACAACTGGCATAAGCACAATAGTTAGCACAACTAATAGAGCTCTTTATTGGCACTTTGTGGAAAAGGCTTCTATTATTATTAGAACTCGTTTTTTTAAAGAAAACACTTGTTTTGTTTCGCCCTTTCAAGGCATTATCAATCAATGTTTTGTTTGTTGTGAAATGCAAATACGGCGTCTAAAGCTGTATGTAGATTTAAATGTATTTTTAAATTGCCAATTTTTAGTTCTACATTTTTCCTTGCTCTTGAACAACTTTTTAAAAAAATGATTTGAACTGCGCTCGTGTTGCTATGCAGAATCTTATCCATACCCTCCGAAATATGCGAAGAAATGCAAATGATGAGCTTGAAATAATTGTTTTAAATGTAGAAAGAACATGTGCATCTTTAGAAGTTGATATAAAAGTTTTAAGGATAATTAAAAGACATACAAATAGATCTAAAGTATCGTACTCAAATCCAAAAGAGTATTTCAAGTTAACAATATTTATGCCGATGATGAATTCAATTCTTATGAATTTAGATTGCCGCTTTTCAGACACTGTTGAACTTTTTGGAAATGGAAGTGGAAGGTTTGACTGAAAAATTCTGGGCAAATACCGGCCACAGTCGATGGTGTCTTAAATGACCAGATATTTACCCAACAGTTTGACAGTTGTTGTATTTTACTGTCTTTTGCAGAACGAGTTTCTTAACATTAAAGCATACAAAAACATATTTCCGGAATAGAATTGGACAAGAACTGCTATCTAGAGTGGCTTGTTTGAATATATATCGTGAAATCCTTATAGATAAGGATAAAAATCTTTATAGATTTGTAAAGTTGGGTAAACGTCGACTGAATCTTATTCGTATTCATATTCATTTATTACGGTTAAGTACAACAATATTACAAATCTTTTGTTATGTACTATTAATAATAAAGAAGGATTTAACTGATTATTTAACCTGTTAAACCATAAACTAACCAACTGTGTTGGACTAACTAATAGGATATGTAAAATGGAGAAAAAAGAAAAAAAAGGAGAAAGGAGGCAGGACGGACGCATGTTAGTGGGGCAAAATCGCACGAAAAGAGATAGTCACCATAATGCTGCAATGACACTGGGAGGAGATTAAATTATATATAAGTGTACCCTTAACATTCTTTGAAAGCGGTTAGTTGCTGCCGTTCTCTGCTACCGGTAGCGAATTCCATAGGTTTACAATGTAGGCAAAGTAAGAACGCCATCCGACAGTTGAATGGAAACGAGGAGACTGCAGTTTCAAGTGTCTTTCCGAGCGAAGAAATCTAAAATTTTCGAAGATATACCCAGGATGTTTTGAATATATAGCACCATGAGCGAAGTGTAAGAACCTGTAGTCACGGTACGTTTCCAGACAGCAACCCAAGACCACGTTCCGGTACCGACTTATATGATCAAAGCGACGCAGACCATAGATCAATCGCAAACAATCATTAAATGCGACGTTGACCTTCCTTAAACAACCAGAGTCTGAGATTGGTAATATTATGCTCCCGTAGGTAAAAAATGGAATAAACAAGGCTTTTATTAGTCTTAAGCGGATGTTAATAGAAAACAATGAGCCAAATAACCATAACTGCCGGAGGGAACCATATACCTTGCTGATTACACTTTTAACATAATTACAATAGGTCATCAGGTCATACAGCTATTGAGCACAACGCCGAGATTTCGGACTACATCCAAGCACTGTAGATGAGTGCCGTTTAACATGACAGGTGGAAAGCCACTGGTATTAATTTCGTTTTTATGTAATATTAGATAATTACATTTGCTACTATTAAGCATTAGGTTGTTTGCCTCAGACCACTTGTAGATGTTCAAAAAATCCTCATTAATACAGCAGACGCCATCCTCAATGAGCCCAAGTGGCCTGCTAAGAAAGATTTGTACATCATCAGCATATAGGTGTATTTTTACGTGGCTTACCATATTAAGTAGCTCGTTAATGTACAGACTAAAAAGCAGTGGTCCGAGGATAGAACCCTGGGGGGCTCCTCTGACCAAAGGCAAAGGGCTAGATATGCTATCGTTTAGTTTTACTTGCTGTAGTCGATTAGTTAAATAGCTTTTCAGATAGCCCACCGCCGAGGAAGAGAAATTGTAATTCGAAGAAAGCTTTAGTAGCAATTTATTATGGTCTATATTACCGAAAGCCTTTGAGAAATCAAGCAAGACTAGTAGGCCAATTTCACCTTTATCCAGAAAGGTTCGAATGTCGGTAGTTACCTTTAACAAAGCTGTCTCACAGCTATGCTTAGACCGAAAACTTGATTGCCAGCGTGACAACAAACAAGAATTCTCAATGTGCGCGAGTATCTGCAAAGTCATTACCTTTTCCAAAGCCTTCAAGCACAGCAGGCTAATCGGTCGAAAGTCTGCTAGAGTCTCAGAAGGACTGTTTTTTGCCACAGCAATTACATCCGCTATCTTCCACTTAGTAGGAAAGGTTGCCATTGTAATACTGGTATTAAAAATATGAGCCACAGACGGTAAGATGACTGGGAGCAATAACTTAATAAAGCGGAGGGAAATATCATCAGGTCCAGTAGTATTCGATCGAATCCCATCCAGAGCCATTAACACATCTACGTAATCAACACACCTAAAACTAAAACCATCATTACTCAATGGTAAAAAATCGTTGGGTAATGATACTGCAGATGCGGATGCATGTCCATAGGGGGAATCGACAAAATGCCTATTTAAAACATCAGGGTCAAAGTTGGAAACACTATCATTGCTCTTCCCCTTTATGCGAATTTTGTGTATATTATCCCAAAACAGTTTAGCTGGAAGATTGCGGTTCAGTTGGCGAGTGTAATAACGACGCTTTGCAGTACGAACCTCTAAAGTAACGAGGGGTCTGATATATTTAAACCTGCGTTTTGCCAAATCAGTCTTCGAGCGCTTATATTCACGGTAAAGGAGCTCCCTTTCCGCGATTAAACTTTGTATCTCCGCAGAAAACCAAGGGAACCGGCCACTCCGCCGTTTGACACATGATTGTATTGGGGCATGACGATCAAGTAGTTCCATTAAGAGGGAATTCAAGATGCCCACATTGCCATCAATATTCGCGCAATTGTAAATTGCATCCCAAGGCAGGGAAGTACAGTCTTCCAGGAGCTGTCCGACGTTAATACTATTGTAGTTTCGAAATTGGATAGTTTCATAGGTCTGCTCGCTAAGGTCTAAGTAGCTCGGGAAGTTAAGTTGATTTTGAAATAATACAGACTCAGGATCAGTCACCAGAATCAGATCCAGCAAGGAGGGCTGCGATGTGTTGTAAAAGGTGGGAGAAGAGTTTACCACCTTCAAATCCAATGTCTGTATTAGATGCAAAAAATCGCCAGTTAAAGATGAAGGGTGTAAAAGATTAACATTGAAGTCGCCTGCAACGATAATTTTATCGTAACGATAAGTGAACGTGGAAATGGAAGTCTCGAATTCTAAAGCAGCTTGGAGGACAGTAAGCGGTAACCAAAAGACATTTATCTTCGTTCGTCTGCACCTCCACACAGAGATACTCATTTTTATGTAAATATATAATAGGTTAAAATGAAACGCATAAAATATATTCAGTACAATTGAAGTGTTTTACTAATTTGTCGATAATTGTCTAGAACCCCCCTCTCTCCTAAGGCAAATTCTCAGGGAGTTGCTTTTTAACTAACCATTCGTCAAACTGAAAATTGAAGAGTGATGTAAAAGAAACATTAAAAAAATTCGTGTTCTTTTATTACTGACCATCGTATCTAATTTAGAGGTTATTTCTAGGGGAACTGCGAGTTCATCGGATTGACCTATAAATAAAATTCACGCACAAGATAAAGTTTTGCGCGATCAAAGCTAGTGCGTCACCATTTTTACTAATGGTTAGTTATTAGGGTTAACACGTTCATTGCCAGCAAATTTTTTTAATGAATGTAATTGGCTTAAAATCTCCACGCAATATCGCATGCTTAGCACTGAGCGTCTTAATATTCTGACCCATGTCACCCAAATATGGGTGACATCTAAAAGCTCTCTCACAACAAATGCACTTTAACGCGTAATTCTCTCACGAAAGCTTTTATGTTAATTGTGGTAGCCAAAGTGTCAAAGAAATGATAGGAAATCGTGCGATGCACTTGTATTATCTCCTCTTATTATAATTTATTATTTGAAATAGTAGAGACCAATCTAAAAAGAAATCTCGCGGTAAAGCGAATTAATGTAGCGGAATTATTTAAGATTTGAAATAATTAGATCCTTCTTGCAATTTTTCATGAAGCCAAGATAACAACAACAAAATTAAAGGGTAAAATAATAAAGCGTAAAAGTCGACACATTCCCACTAATTGAGTAAACCATGTGTGCACAGGGCCATGTTCATAGGGCGCAACCTACTAAATTTGTTTGGAAGTCCCCCAAAGTTTGTTTTGATCTTCACTGAAATCCAATGCTACAAGAGTCATTACGCACGCGTAATTCATGACTGCAGGAATAATAAATCAACAGTACGGCAGAGGCGGCTTCATGTTAGGAACAAGTGTTGTGGAGCTCTTCCCTCTGTCGGTTTTTACTTTTTGCAGGCTAGGGAAATTTACTGCCAGTCTGCGCCAGGAAAGCCGATAAGTGTGACCTATAAATAAAATTCGAGGATAGTACTCAGCAAGCACAAAAAATATGTGAACATAACTGTACTCCTTAATTAATCACAAAATTCTTGAGTAATTGCATTCTTATTCAAAGTGCAAAAACAGCTGACAACTTTTGCGGAAATTATCATTGTATCCATCAATGAGAACTCAGTTTACGTTATTTTAGCGATTTGTATATGTGCCATTATTTCTCAGCTTTTGGATATAATGAGTTACTTAGATTTTGTAAGATATTTGGAGCTTTCTAGCGAATTCGTACAATAAGCAAAACTGCATCTCTTCGTAATCAAATTTTTTTGAAGAGGTGAGCTTGCTTGCTTTAATTATTTTTATTTAACTATTGAATTTTGACTGCCTACTTTTACTCAAAATTAAGAAACAAACATGATGAACTATAAAACGTAAATTTCTCTAGCACCATACCTTCTGCAGTACCACATCTTATCATCAAGGGTCTCCTAGTACCTTGTGTATTACTATGTTGTTGATGCTAGCGACTTCTGTTATTCTTTGATAAAATTATTCAATACCCCGTGTTCATCAATTGCTGGATTTCCTACTGGGATACTCTGTGAAACTGCATGTGTATTAGGTACAAGAATAAACCCTAAGTTTCCCATTGGACTCTGAAGTACTGCTCTGTCCTTATTTGTTCGGGGCTTGTAGAATATCGAATTCCAGAAGTTGGTAAAATTTTCCTACGTTTATTCTAATTTTAATGGTTTTCAGCCGAAGCGCTAAATTTTTTTATATCGAATTAAGCAAGGTAATTAAAGCTGAATTCTCAATGGTTTTCGAGATAGCGAGACTGTTCTTAAAAGTCTTGGTTTCTCGAAAATCGTTAGGATTCATGCCCCCTCCGGTATAATTTTTTATTTGA
>QYTT01092496.1:20170-36750 GCA_006980735.1 Dasypogon diadema | reverse complement strand
AACCACTTTGGTCGGGACCATTAGGGCCAACAAGAGAGAACTCCCAAAGGCAGCAAAGAGTAAGAAGGATGCTAACTATTTATAACAGCAAGCCTCAACTAAAAGTATTACTGCTAAGCACTAGACATAGATATGTCATATTGGAAGACAATAATAAACGCATTCCAGAAACAATCAGATACTACAATAAGATTAAGTTTGGAGTCGACGTCGTTGATCAAAAAGCTGTATCTTGTCGGTGGCCTCTTCAAGTGCCTTTTAAACATTTTGGATTTGGCAGCGTTAAATGCATGGATAGTGTACAAAGAATGTATCACATCAAATATATCCAGAAAGGATTTCATTTTTCAATTAGCCGAAGAGTTTGCCGGTAAGAAAGAAAATGAAATTGAATGAAAATGAATTGATGTTCAAGAGCCTCATAAATCAGCACAGCATCAAACCTGTCAAGTCGGATTTTGCACAAGAAATAGAAGTAAATACACTTGTAGAAATTGCAAGATTTGTTCGTACACATAAAATTGAATATGTATGTAGAAAGTGCACAGAATGAATATTACTATTTATCAGTTTTTTTGTTTATTTTTTACAACCACATTTGAAAAAAGAATGAATTTAAAATATTTTACTCCTCACCAAAGGGCTTATAAAATCTCAGTAAACCTAGTGTTAAAAATAGAGAAATCAATGTTATATGAAAATGTTGCGTGTTTAATAAGGCAACGTTACAAACAGTTTACCCATACCCATTTATGAAATAGATGTTGAAATTTTAATGAAGTGAATTTGAAAGACTTCTAAAGTTATTGAACAATCCGACAGACAGACGCACAGGGTTATATATAGATTTTGGATCTGGATCTTTATAGATCTGGAGATTAGTACGTACTCTTTACATATGTATAATAAAATATTGTAAGGAATAAAAAAAACAAGTAAAATTTACACGTTTGAAATACTGCAACTTATTACCTACAGCCAGTGCTAGGCAGTATTTATATATAAGTATTTAAAATATGTATTTAAATGCTTTTAAAATACTTTGTATTTATATTTAAATACACTTTCGGAAAAAATTCTTTATATTATAAATACAAAATTCGTTGTATTTTGCATTTAATTAACTACTCGTATTTTAGAAAAAAAAGAAAATACTAATGAAAATATTCCTTTGTTCTTTAAGAATTTGTTATGTTGTCCAAGACCCTATGTTCGTGATAAAAAAGGGGGCAAACATATAAGGAAAGGTAGCGAAAAGAAAAAAAAACGGAACACAAGGCGAAAAGGAACTAAAGGAAAAGCAGAAGAAAAGAAACGGGGAATTTTCAATTTAGGAAAGTGGGAAAACATAACAAAAGGCTAAAAAGGGCTAAGGGAAAATTTTGAAAGACAAAGGAGACGGAAAATTGACACTACTTACACAAACATACAAGACATACCGGAGAGTGGATACCCTGAATGTCACAAGGCGTGTACCCTGCTGTTTGTGGAGCACACTAACTTTTACGCCATAAAGTCTCGGAACAATTAGGAATTAGGATCATCAGACCATCATGGACTCATTTAGATAAGCTTAAAATTTAAGAGTTAGGTCGTTAAACTTGTAATTATAGATTTCTCTTTTTCTTTGCGTGTAACTGTAAACTTATAAAATTGAATTGCTGGTAGGAAACGAATGTAATAACGTTCATTTAGGATATGGTAGATTATACCCTGGTCTGTTAGAGGAAATATATATATTGAATTAGTATTAGTAGTATCACTCACGAAATTTGTTTAAACAATTTTGGAAAAATCATGAAGTTTGTTCAACTAATTTTGTACAAATAACTTTGGAAATTAGAGTTTACCTTTCCATTAAAAGAAAAAAAGCATAGAAAATATTATAGGAGAAAATTGTCGTTGTGTACCCGTGAAACTCGTCAGCCACGTCCAACAATAGTAACGATAAAAATAATACCTTTTCCTCGCCTCCAAAATCCTTTCTATCGAGATAGCTTTTTTTGCTTATATGTACATAATTCAGTCCTGGTCCCTTCGAAATAGAAAAAAAGACTGTGGTTGGTGTGATATTGAGTTCTATAATTTCATTACAAACGCAAACTGTTAAAGGAAGGTTATTTTTAACGACAAAGCATATGGTGCCTATATTTTGAGAAAGATTTAACCTGGCAATGAACTAATAAACATTCGGAAGTGAGAAAAGCAAAAAACGAACAATTTATTAGAAATTTGAGAGAGATTTTTTAATATCGCGCATCCGATACTCAAAATGGGACAAACAACCACCCAAATCAAAATTGCAGACAAGAAGCCATTCTGGAGCATCGTGGTTTACCGGCCGAGTTTCTCTTCCTTTTTTTCTTGGCTTGTGGAAAGTGGAAATTTATAAACCAATTTTGAAAGTTGCACCTCAAAACTGCGGGAAAATTTAAAAGTTATAAATTTTGGAAAAAGCTCGAAGATTATTATGAAGAAAACGCAGGATAAATAATAAATAAAAGAAAAGATGAGCAACCTTTGAAATTTTCTACTTTTTTATGCAAAATTGTTCCCTTTTTTCTCGAAATTTTATTAACTCACCTTTGACGTGGCTGGTCAGTGCTCGCGGCTTAGGTATTGTGTTAGATTGTGGTTCATTTATCATATAACTAAGGAAATTTTAGAACTATGTTGAGTTAAATTACTATTGACTAGAAAATTGTTGTTTTGAGAAACAGGTATTATCGCGGAGTACGTAGCAAATTGTTCACATATTTTGTAATACATGTGCGTGATGTGTATTCACTTTTGAATATACAGGTATAGGAAGCGTGACATGGTGAGAAAAGCGTAATAAAATTGCACTTGTGGAAAGTCACATAAATTTTTGCGTCTAAAGACTATAATGCTTGTGGAAGCACCACTATCAAATTTTTCACACCCCGGCGATGAATTATCTCCACTGAAGTGCGCCATCAGAGTTTCAATGTACTGGACTGGTCACTGTAGGTGAATATCATGCACGCTTTCTACAATTACCTTTTTGTATTTTTGTTTAAACTAGGAGTTTGTTATATCTGTATCTCTTGTCTTTTATATTCTTTTGCGGGATGAGAATCAAAATGTGTTTTGATATATTTTCAAAATATTTAAAATACAATTATTTCAAATTAAGTATTTAAATGCTCAATCAACATGTATTTTGTATTTCGTATTTAACTACAAAATGTTCAGTATTTCGTATAATATAATTAAATGAATTTTTAGAAGCATTTCGCCCAGCCTTCTGCCTACAGTATAATAAACTAACCCCTTACAATTAATAGCTGTTAACTTGACAATGATTATTGGTACTGCTAACGTATAAAACTAATTCCAATAAGATCTCGATCGTTTTTTTTTGTCTACAGATCTGGATCTTGTAGTAAAAACAATAACACAGATATTAATGTACTAGATGGTGTGAAAAGTCCTGAATTTTTATCCTGTGTAGTACTACCAACCTTAGCTAGTCTTCAGCCAAAATTTCATCTCATTTCGTCAAAAGTCAAAGAACTCCGTGTTTTGAATAAACATTGTTTTTAATGGGGAAACAATACTGCCCAAACCATGGTATGACTTCATAAATGCTATACACATCTGGCATACGAAAAGATTATTGAATTTATGAGGAAAAATAATTTTATGCATAATATAAATTCTACAGAATATAAAAACTTGAAACTTAACTAAATTATAAATATTTTAAAGTTGTCAGTATTGAATGATGCTTGCGGCTTGATACCCTGAATGTGGCATCATGAGTCTGATGAATAAAAATCAAGCAAATGCTTTTACCGTGATTTCCAAGCAAATTTTGGTGCCAATAACCTGTTTTTCTCAGGAGCACAAAGCATTTGCTAAATTATTTACTATAAAATTGAAGCAAAACCAATCGCTTCCATTTTATTCATCTGACCCCATGTGTCAGTACTTGCGGCTCTGAATGTGTTTCGGCCCTCAAAGTCGTACTGAAAAATAAATTGAACTAGCGAAAACGAAATGCGCAAATGTTCTAAAAAGGCGTTCATTTTGAACGATGAACCAGATTTTACCTTATCACATACATCAATAATGCAGCAATAATGGACTTTATTGCAATGACGTAGCTGAAACTTCTGCTGAAGTTGAACTTAGAAAAACAAATTTCAAGAAAAAGTGTTGGTATGGTTTGCAATTGCTTCAGAGGAACTCAGTTAAGAATTAAATAGAAATTTTAGTCACGCAATAAATGCTAAAACAGATTTATGTGATTGTATGAGAGGAAAGTTCATTCCCTGTATTGGGGCTAACTATAATAGTGGTGAATTCGTCTTTTGGTTGGAGTACGCAAGCCCACACTATCTCAAAAATTGTAGTGGATCATCTTCGACAAAAAGCAATCAAATTCGTGAATAACTTCGATACCCTGTGCCAAATGTGCAAAAAATTTGAATCCTTGAAGATTTTGGGCTAATTTAAAAATTCTCATGTATCCTAACTGCCATCGCCAAAATAATGTATTGCCTCAGACTCATATGATATTACGGGCCACATGATCTATTTTTTATTAAGTTGGGGCCGCATATTTTCAATGTTTAAAAGATTAATAAAATACAAATTTTAGAATGACTATATTATGTATTTATTAGACTCAATGTCAAGCTTAATGTATTGTATATTATACACACATAGTAACGTTTTATATTTCATGTTATTTTTTTAACTTAAACTATAAATATTTTTTATTTTTTATAAAAAAACCAAAATAAAAGTTATAATAAGAAAAACAGTTTAACCGTTTGAGTGCGGAGGAGCGCGATAGCGCTCGTTTCACGAACAAAACTGTTATACGCCGCACTCAAACGGTTAATATTACTTTTTAGTTTTTTTCAAAGTTTTTCATAAAGCAACTCATCAAAATTTGGTTGACATATTGAGCTTTGTTTTTGTTATTTTTCATAAAGAAAATAATTGCTCGCATAAAAAAGTGCTTCCGAACATAGCCATTATACGCGTAACAAACGATAACATTTTAGGAAACCGACCTACAGATAAATATGTATTAAAATCTTGAATTCCAACCTCCATACTTTTTAGCCTGAGCAAAGAATCACATTGGATTTCAATTAATTTCATTTGTAAGGTTTTATCAACAATTTCAATATCGATAGATAGAGATGAAGTAAAAAGACGAAATTGTAATTCATAGCTTTTAAAATTAGAAAATCTTCGATCGAATTCCGTTTCTAACCGATTTAAGTTGATGAGCATAATCTGTAAGTTTGTATTTAGGTGATTTAATCAATAGATATTGACAGCTTTCAAAGTGAGACAAGTTTCCTTTTTGTATTGGTTTTTGTCAAAGTAATAATTTTTGTTTGAAAACGTAACATAATTTTTGCCTTGAAGCTTAAGATTAAGTTGATTAAGATGGTTTGTAATATCAACTGAGATAGCCATCAGTTCCTTTTTCCATCGTCCATCTTTTAATTCAGCGCATTGAAGAATCGTTTTTACACTTTATGACTCGAAAGCCATCGAACTTCCGTAAAGCAAATTGACGATGATTAGTTCCACGTACGCTCGAATATAATTTACAATTTTGGTGATTATTTTTAAAACATGCCCGATATTTAAAACTTTGGAGCACAGTACTTGTTGGTGAATAATACAACGAAAATGTTCAAAATTATTATTACTTTGCTGAAACTTCCAGAAGTGCATCAAAAATATCAGCTCCAGTTGTTGTATTATGCGTAGGAATGATTTCCAAAAGTTCTTCACTTATTTTTAAATTCACATTCACATTCACGCGAATAAAAACGGCCAGCTGAGCGATATTTCGAGTATCTGTACTTTTATCAATTGCAATAGAATAGGCTCAAAATGTTGATATTGTTGAATTATGCTGATTTCTCAAAAACTCAGCTATTTCATCAACTCTGCTAGCTACAGTATTTCGACTTAAACTTACACTTTAAAATTTTTTTTAATTTTTTTATTTCCGCCGCTTTAATTAATCATTCACCAGTGATGGACAAATTGTCTACACAACGTAAATTACGCCATTGTCGACGCGTAAATAATGACGTGGTCTACGTCGTAATATTTCACGTAGACAATGTCGACAATATATATTGGTTGCTATCTACAGAAAATTTTTATGTTATTTTATATCATGTGACACAAAATTCATATTGTAATCGTCAAATTCTATGTTATGTTACATGACCGCATCACAGAAAAATTCCGGTAACATAAAATAACTTCTCAAGTACATTTTAAGAATTTTATCTTAGGAACTGTCAATATTCTGAATTTGATATAAATTGGCATTTACGTAAATTAAAAATTATTATATTTCGAATTTTTAATAGAATCACCTTAAATATGACTTGGGAAGTAAACGTAAAAGAAGAAATCTACACAATTGCTTCTAAATTTATTTTAAGAGGACACATTCAAATACGAATTTCCTAAAAAAATTTATCTTACGATCATAGCATAAAATAAACTTTACGAAACCCATTAGAATAGGGCCCATCGTCCATAATATAAATCAATGTCAAATGATAAAAGGAATGTGTGAATGAACTTTAGTTGTTCTGTTAGCACTGCTATTCTCAAGAGTATCTTTGTTATTATTTTGCGAACATTCATTTCGTAATATATTTGTTTTGCTACTTGCTGTTAGCTTATTCTAAACAGAGCGTCCCCCGTTAAAGTGACTAGACGGGCTTCCAGTCATAGGCCTTTAAGAGGCAAAAAATTCCATTTGAAAGTTTTTCGCTCGTTTACTAAAAAGCCCGTATAGTTTACTGGACGTAGTTTCTGTACAACTCTGATGCCATACTATAGAAAAAGAATGATCCTTTTAAATGAATGCTTACTCTTTACTCACTCCCTTACTCTCCTTTATTTAGGAGATAAGACTTTAAAATCAAAATACCCTTTTTATCCTTTTTTACATAAATATACAAATTTCCCTAAAATAACCGACCCAGGCAGGAAGCTCATATACAGCGTACAGGGACTTCCTGTTTTATTGCCACAACACGATCACAATTTATGAAAAAATTATAAGTTTCTCAGATGACTTTACATGTGCCAAATGTGCGAATAATAGCTGTCCAATTTAGCTCTATTAATATATCTAATAAAAATGTACACAAATATATAAATCCCAGTTAAAGCGTCACATTTTGTATGGAAAAATTATAAAACTAGCGCCATATAATATATTTATTTAGTTGAAATGTCTATATTGCCCCCTTGGGTTTAATAAAATATCAAAGCAATTCTTTTATATGCCAATGAGCAGAAAAATTTATGTTTATTTGAGTCTGTTAAATCAGCTGTGACATATCGGAAGCACAAGAATAGTTCCTGTCTACCAATAGTTTACATTTTCTACCAAAAGTCTACATTGTCTACGTAAACTATGCATTGTCTACATTGTCTACGCACCCCGGAGTGTAGACAATGCAAATCTACGCGTAAATGCCCATCACTGTCATTCACTAATAAATTTCCCTTCAGTAAATGGTTTCGAACTGCTTGTGATTAAATGTGATAATATTTAACTAATTTTCACAGCAGCTGTGCATTTCAATTCTGGCAATATGTTTTCACGAAATTTTGCAACGTATTGGTCATAGTTTGTTTTATTATTTGTGTCATAGTGCCTTTTAGGATTATATTCCTTAGCAACTGAAATAGAGTTTTTACATATCATGCATAATATTTTATTCTTGTTTTGGACACAAAAATATTGAAGTTCCCATTTTTCTTGAAAATTACCATATTCCTCTTCAGTTGATCTTTTCTTAATCATTGTTCTTGAAGTTTGATTATATTTTTGTTCAATAACTGTTTTGTTTAATATGAATAAAAATCAAAATACACTTTCATTCGCAAACGATTGAGGAAACACTGTACTTTGTCTTGATCGTCGTGTTTTTATCTGCGTTCGGTTTCAGCCGCCGCTTTTCATTTGACGCCTCGCGCCAGCGTCAACCAAAGAGTTCAGACTTTCCAACTTCAAGCGACACGACCCCAGGGCCATATATGATCATTGACTAGACTTCCGGACTTAACTTCTGCACCACGCAGAAGTATGCAAAGAAAATATTCCTATAGAGAAAATAATTAATATTAACAATATTTAACAATATGTAACAATATTCAAAAATTTTTAAAAAGTCTCAGCGGGCCGGAACCTATGTATTGTTGCCGCGTGTTTGATATGCCTGGAAAAATGGTAGACTCCGACTTGGTACGAAGACTCGCTGGATGTACTAAACGAAGAATCGACACTGTCAGGGCGTTATAGACTAATTGAAAGTCGCTAAGAGCATATGAAAATTGTACTAAACCTAGCTAAACCAGCTCAATAATAATAAATAAAATAATTAAATAATAACACGACGTTACAACTAAAGCAAATTCAACTCGAACTTTAAATCCAATACGCATCAGCTACATTCGCTATACTCTCCTCCCCAACGGTAATACAAGAGATCTCAATTTCAATCTAACACATAACAATTAGGGCGGACGGTTAATTAGCACCAAGGCGACCACATTCAACTTAAACGTTCAACAATAAGTCTAATTTCCCAACAACTGGCAATCTCGTACCATGGGAGCGTGAGAAAAGATTCTCGAGAATCAGACAAAAATTTATGTGCAGCCGCAGCACGGATGCTATGCTATGGATAGTCCCCAATTATCCATACTATCCATAGTAGCGATATATACGCGGAGGCTGCGGCGTAGCGAAATTAATTTTAATTAGAGTGTTGAGGATTAATTGGGTTTAATTGATTTGCTAAAACAGAATATGACCGACCAGGCCAGATCTCCGCTTGCATCAGTTTGGGTGTGGAATTGTAATAGAGACTGAGTCATTGGATTTGCTGCGAAAGCTTGTGTGACCCTATTAGCCACGTAAGCCATTGTAAATTTACAGCAATGATTTACAATAAATCTATGTTGTGCACAAATCTTCAGACAAGCCGAGATGAAATAGTTGTTGATTCTGGCGGTGCACGTTCGGGTAGTATTACCAAAAGTGAGATTATATCCGGAATGCCATAAACCCGGAAATATCTATTTTGCCCCTTATGTTTTGCCATGTTCAATCCCATAAAAAAAGGAAATGAGGTAGCTTAAAAATTATCATAGAAATGATTCCTAGCGGTCTCAATCCCTTGGACCTGCCCATCAGCACCCTGTTCCACTGCTGCTCTATAACAGAAGGGTTAAATGTTGGGAGCTAACTTGCGTGAATTGATTTGGATTGAGTTCCAAATTGTCAGAAGGCTTTGTTCCGTACGTACTTGCAACGACATACACGAATTGAAAAGGGAAGAAATACTCCTGGGGACAGAATGTTATAATAATCTTCTGGCAAATTAGAGGGCACGTGCCTTTTACAGGGAGAAATCGGGGGCGTTTTGAATATATTCCGATTCTGATTAGATCATGAGTGGTTCCAGTGGTTGAGGGTATGCGTGCATGCTCAAAGATTTTCTGGTGACTGATTTCTTGACGTTTGACTAGTACAGGGGAATGCGCAAATGTCTCGTGCCTAACCATAATTCCTTTCATCTTGCAACCTGTAACAACCGGAGTCAATTAGATGATTGGGTTTTGATTTGTATAGTTGTCAGAATACTGATCGACTTACATAGACGCATCAGCATTCATTACCTCAACTGTTATCAGGAAGTTGTGATAAAATCAATTCTACATCATCACTCTTGGCTATATTTCTTGATTTTCCAAGCCCGCATTGCATGACTCAGCCAGAGACTTAATAAATGCAACATTATCAACGACAATTAAGAAAAACTGCTATTAAAAATCCCTCAAATTGTGGTCTGTTAATTAGAAGATGACTAGACTGTACGGGAGATATGCGCGCTATGTTCTTCGTTATCTATCTTTCCAACAAATTTTTGGATATGTAATACTTGCGTGACTCCATGCTCTATTGGCAGAGCAGATTGGTATTAATCTTGGACCAGAGAAATCTTTTTTTATCACGCCAATGAGCTTTGCTTTATGCTTTGTGTGGAACACTACTTCGCCTGGGAGGGTACTTAAAAATTGTGGTTTAATCAACACAAGATGCCGACTATTTTGCCGAGAGTTCTCTGAACTAAAACTATGTGATTGCTGGCTTTCGGGATTTCGTCTTCTGGATGTTTAAATTGTCGGTAGAGTTCTTAATTGGCGGCGATTACAGGCGTTGAGATGCTTAATTAATTCAATGGTTAAATTTGACCGAAAACGTCTTTTGATAAGACAGTGACAAGACAACTTTTTTAATATTATACTGGATGTTAATGCTTTGGTGAACATATGACTAAGGTTAGCTGATTTTGGTTTTATGTTGCAAAGTTTTAACACATTGTTGACCGGTCACGATGTCCAAACCTTGTTGACCGGTTACAAGTTAACTCGTGTTTGGGCATTTTTTAACTTAGGTAATTATTAGAGCTCAAAGCAGCTTTCTTAACCGCACTGGATAGGACCTATTTTACTATAATATGATCACACTAAAGGCCTGTGCCATGAAATTAGATACAAAAACTTACATTTCTCTTTAACGAATTCCGATCTCCCGGATATGTTTTTTCTGTGGATCACAAGTTAATATAAGCGTCTGGGATGCCTCCGGTACCGAAAAATTGCTATAATGCTGTTGATTAGTCAGGTCTAACCTGGAAGAAAATAGGATTAGAAAATGAAAACTGTATTTTTATGTTACCTAGTTATGTGTTGTCAGTTGTGACCTGTATGTCTCCATTCCTACGCCTTGATTCTGCAAAGAAATTTGTTTATTTTCTAGACTGGTTTAATTTGCAATTCTCACCTGCGGTTGGAACGCCTTTTTGGGATTCTTTTGCCTCCACGCGAGTTGGCTTCTAAGTCGGATTGCACATGATTATCCATCATCCTTGGGCCAGACTGAAACAACGCACATTCTATGTTTACCGGACTCTATGGGCACGGCAAAAATAGGGATAACGAAAACTACTGCTACTCAATGGGATCCTCAATGGGATCCTTTATTTTCATACCGCCACACGTAGAATGAGGACAAAGTCACACTTACCTTGAGACTACAGCAGGGTAGTACACACAATGGGAAAACTTCAATCAAATCACCAGGATGTACACATTTCTTACGCCGTCGTACTTGGATTTTGTACCTGAAATGAGAAGTCGATTAGTCTTTCCAACAAATTAGCACAAAAATAAGTAAAACAAATACAAACGTGAATATAGTATGTGGGAGCATAAGGGCCTTAGTATCATTGGGAATATAAGGAAGATGTGTAATATGGATATTAGTATAGGGACTATGAAAGAACTAGCTAGAAATTGGTTTACAAGTGGTTAGGATTGTTAAGTATAAGCATGAAGTCTAGCATAATTTGTTAAAAGGATTGGGAAGATTAGATTAATTCAAATAGTTAGGATTGTAGATTATATCTGCTGCATACTGAATTTTTAAAGGCAAAATGTGGCTTACCTAGTAAGAGAAAGCTCCAAGTAAGTGAGATCCGGCGACTTGTAAATGGAAAAAAAAGCAAAAGTGTATTCAATTTGATTTGTCTTAAGATGCAGATTCAATTTAGTGGACTGCTTACCTGGTCCAGTTCTTTCTCAGATGGTGCTTCACAAGATTTACCACATAACCTCCATTCAAACTTGAAACGAAGCCGAATTATAGACCAAACTCCAGTCTACGTTTGGAAATTGTACCACTTTGGGGTTGTCCGTAACCCGGAGCCTCCAATGGGAGACACTTCGGCCAAAAATTGGCGAAAATTAAGGAAAATAGGAATTTTCCAAATATTTACCTGACACCTGTTAAAATATGCAAATTTTCGAAAATCTCGAGAAACTGAATTTTCCCAGGAAAATAGAATAGTAGCTCTAATTCTACGAATTAAAAGCTACAAAAACAGAGCAAAATATTGATTTTGATAAATTCCCGATTCAAACCGATTTTAGAACTTTACAAAAATACTGGTCGGAAGCCGGAATAGTGGGCACTTTCAAATAAAAGGCTCCGGTAGGTGAAGCGGGCAGCCCAGTTTTTACCCATGTGTCACTCACCACTTTTCCGAAGAAAGTTTGAAAATTAAAAATTATTGAAGCAGAAGTATAAGAGTCAAGGTGTGGAAATTAGGAGTTCAAAGGACTAGGGACTGAAAAGTGAATAAAAGGAGGTGAAACCGAAAGGAAAAAAAAATCGGAGTAAGGAGTACGGTAGTAGAAGGAGTAAAGAGTTTCAGCGGAGATATCAGCACGCGGAGGGTGGACTGGAGCAGGCTTAGAGATCGGGCATCTATTTTACAAAAGCGAAAAAGATAAGTACAATTTTGTCAATTTCTTTGAATTTTGCATACTTTATCTACAAACCATAAATTATTTCGCATAATTCCGGGTCTTGTTGCTTGTGGGCTTTTATTTATAGTTAAGAATAAGTGAATTTTCCTCAAAAATACGATAAGTAGTGGATTGTTGAGTATAAAATAAGTTTCGCTGAAGTGGAGTGTTTAAGCATCAGTGCATCCTCTTAAGTGTACGAAGATTATTTGGGTTTACCCCACAAAGTGTGAACGACGTGTATTAGTGTCCTTCCAGTAGGATCCTTTGGTTATTGAGTTCGTATAGTCTCAAAAAGAAAAAGAAAACTACGTAGCGCCCAACAGGTGTTCAGGAGAAATCCTCGCCCTTTCTCCATCAGCATGGCCGGCGGATTTACGCGCTCTATTGGGGCACGTAACAAAATCTTTCAATGATACTAAGTTGTATGCCGCGCCGTCGTCTCTCACATTTGCATAGGTACTTTTATGATTACAGTATTTGTTGTGTAGCAGCACAATTGACAACGGCAGAACCATAGTGATCCAAATGTCATTTTTCGCAAAACAAAGTATTTGCTTTATATGCACGAAAAAAGCAAAACATTTTTATGCCATAGTGAGCCAAGTGTTTTTACTGTCAATTTTCTTGAGCTCACTTTAGAATTAATACAACTTCAAAAACCACATAGTGCCATACTGATCAAAGTGATAAAGTGGTTCTAATTTTATATTATCTAGTGAGTGGTCGCACATACCTGCCAAAGGACACTGACTTTTCTTTCATAAGTGGAGAACAAAAAAAGAAGACAGACATTTTTAGAGCACAGACATGGATGTACCTCGTGCGTAATTGTCGAAAATACAAACCGTTCAAAGTTCGGGATATGAATGGCAAATTTCTTGACTTTTAAAGTCTAACGAGTATCTTTAAAGATTACCAAACTTTGCTGTGAGACGGTGCAAAAATATCGCAAATACGTAAAATAAAATTCACTAAAGAGTCAAGTATAATGACATTCAACGATGACTACACTGAAAACTATAAATAAATTGACTTCAGATCAAATAATACCTACAGATTTAGAGACATTTTTGTTAAGCCTTCGAAAGTACGTACCGGAACAGTCTACGGAAACAAAGCCTAACTCATACAAAAAGATGCAAGATATCAAAAAAAATTTTTGAAATTTGTTCCGCCAGTACCTCACTTGTGCTACCTGTCAATCCCACAGAGGAAGGGCTGAAGAGCCTCATAAAGATGAAGAAATTCTACCTCCTGTTTCAGGAGACGATTAGTTTTTGTTACCTTTAAAAATGCCCAGTTTTTTTTACTTTTTGTATTAGGGTAATCTTTAAATTCTACAGTTTTTGAAAAAAATTGATCCAAGTGACTTCTTAAACATTAAAAAAAATACGAAGTTCCTTTTAATAAGCATAATTGAATAGAACACTGTCTATCATTTATTTTAACATATTAGACAAAAAATAATTACCAGTAGCAAGTCATTACTTTATTTACTAGCAGTCAAAACGCGTTTTTGTTTTTTTTTCAAAAAGGTAGAAATGTGACTTGGATCAGTATGGTTCTATCGTCGTCAACTGCACTGTCTTTAGAAAAAGTGCTTAGTGATGTTTCCAGTATTTATTTACTTTTGAAAAATTATAAATTAGTTGAACAATATTAATTTTTAATACATGAATAGATTTATAGAAATTATCAATTCATTAATTAGTTGCGATACACTGAAAGAAATAAAATTAGTAAAATTAAACATTTTTCATAATAAAAGAACAACTCATAAAAATTTGAATGAAATAGTAACACGAAACAATATTGTAGTTATTTTAAATAATAACAAAATTTTTAAACCAAACAAGATAGAATAGTTTAACAATCATATTTATTTTAAATCAATTATAGCGGAATGTTTTATTCAAAACGAATAAGTTCTTGTTGTTTACCTATAGAATTGTTGCTTAATAAACGAAAATGTGATAATGGAAACATTTGATTATATTACAAACATTAAGTTATTTTAATCTTATTACTAAATAGTAAATTTATAATTTTAATTGGTAAAATCAAATATTATACGTGGTTATTCAATAATCATACTTACAATAACCTTATTTAAATTAAATATTGTACGTATGATAACCCCTTGCTTGTCTGTTTCGACTAAGGCATTGCGATTTAATTCATTGAAGCAAAATTTATGCGTTGTTTCCAATCAACGTGCAAGTTGATCTCAACAAGTGAAGACGTGCTTGATTTCAAGTGATTTCAAGTGATTTACAGTGCATAATTTAAGTTTAATATTGAAAGGTGAGTATAAATAAATATTGATATTTAAAATATACAGGGTATATAAATGACTTTTTACAAATTTTAAGTTTATTTGCTAACTAGTTTAATTTAAATCTTAGGTTTTGTTTTACATAGCTCAGGCTTTGCATCAAGTATACCTTGTATAATATAAACACATAATATTGTATTGCATGTACTTATAATGCTCCTCTTCATTAGTGTCCCACCTTAAGTTTATTCTCTAGCACATATACATATATACGTGTTAAGCATATTTGAATTGGTTGTTGTAATATGGACAACATTAATACACAAGATAATTTACCAACGGTGTCATCTAATTGCCAGAATATTGTGCTACTTAGTAGTTCAAATGATGGTGCAACTGTCCAGCAATATATATCTTATTGTGATTTAGAAAACGAAAATAACGGGGCAGTGCGAGATCCACAGCATCTTGGCTTGCTATCATCTTGGGGATTTGCAGACCTTTACCCTGAATTTATTGGTATAACTCATAAAATATCTATTTACTGTGAAATTCACGCATTATGTTAATAGCGCAAGAAATTTCATTGGAAGAATTAAAAGTAATGATAGAAAAAGATATAGATGAAATTTTTGCTAACAAGAAAAAAGGCTTGAAATACGCTTTTCGCCACAAACTTGTTTCATGGAGGCAGGAAAATGTACGTTTTATTAATAAAACTATTCTTTGAACTCTATAACTATTCTGTTTTAGAACATTCCTCCGGCTTCATGTTGTCAGTCTGACTTATTTCCAATAAATATGGAAAGTGCGGTTGCTTCTTGGATAGAAAATTATTTTACATCTATAAGTGAAACGAGAAGCTCAACTTGTGGCTCCGAATGTAGTAGTCCAACTCAAAGTGATACATTTGTTAGTTTTCCGCTTTAGAATATTATTGTGTTTCTACTTATATTACTTTTTTTTATTATTCATCGCATAGGACTTAATAGACTCCATACGTTCATTTCCTACCGGGCAATATGTTCTGGATGAATTTGAAAAAACTAAAGTCCTTACAGATTCTGGCAGAAAGATTATAATTGACGCCATTGTCAATTGGCATCACAAGAATCGAAAATCAATATCAAGGAAGCAATTTGAAAATATAGCCCAACAAATTGAAACTAAGTTTAATGACAGCAAAGTAATATGTTTTTAAAATAAATAGAATATATGAAAACATTCTTAAATATCAATATTTGGAGATATATTATACCCCGCCGGTCCCACCTAATATTATAAATCCAGGAGGACGATTATATTCCAAATATTATAATACCAAGAAGAGACTCAGTCATTTGCTCGTAAGATACAACATTTTAAGTATAAAATATTTTAATAAAACTTTAGTTATTATCAATCATAATTTGTAAAATAACCGTAAAGCAACAATGAAGATGGAGATTTTAATGAAAGAAGTTCACAATTTAGGTGGTTTTTTTATAATTAAATATTATAACATTCTACAAGAATTAGTTACTTTACAATTATATTGTAAATTAAATATCGACTGATAGTTACTGAACAGTTATATTCTAGAACAAACATTCAGATATTTAATTTATAATGCAATTGTAGGGCAACTATCTATAGTAGTTTAATAACTACTGCTTTTACAATTTTACAATATTTTGACTATTTAATAGTAAAATAACCATACAAATTGTCAACTGTTTTAACTATTTCTTCTTGTTAAATAATACCCATTTCCTTATTTGGGGCAAAATTAAACAACGTTTTTATTTCATTTTACTAAGGTTTTTCTTTCAGTGAGGCATTACTCCATGGATGCATTAAATAATTGCATTTAATTCTATGTATATAAAGCAGTGAACAAAATTTGGAGGTT
>QYTT01092496.1:0-12025 GCA_006980735.1 Dasypogon diadema | reverse complement strand
TTGTTCATATACAAAAAATGCCAATTATTCAACTAATTAAACTTAATTGTTATCTACTGCAATAGTTCGCGCAAAAAAGAAAATATGTACGAAAGAATACAATCTATTCGCTAGTGTATTGATGTATACTCAAAAACCTTCTAACTCGAACTATCTTTTACTCGAATCTTTCCTTAAATCGAAATTTCTGTGTCTCTTATGGCACCCCTTGGATTTATTTTCATAATTCCCTAAATCGAAGCTCCCTTATTCCAAACTGATGTTACTAGCATTCATGATTCTGCATTGTAAAATATTTTGTAAGTGTCTTTTTATTGCTTCCTTGCATGGGAGGATTAGGATTAGGCCTACAGGAGACACCTCCAAGGCGCTTTGAAATTTAATTTAATTTATTTTAAATTAAAAAGATATTTGAAGGCAGAATTGAAAATAGGTTATTGACATGAAAATAAGGAAAATTCTTCTCCAAATTATTCGAAAGGAGAAGAAAGCATTACTCCCCTTTCACTGCTATACTCTTTTATGACATGAGGACCAATCGCTTTTCGAATTGGGAATTCCATTAGCGACCTGTGTATTCGCATCAATCAAGGAGAAACTTGCAAAAAATTCGCGACGAGTTAGCACGTGCCACGAATTTGACACGCTGAATTTCTGCAAAGTCAATCATTTAAATTCAATTTTTAAAGATGGATGGATTCATGGAAATCTATCAAAATAATGGCAGTAAATGTGTTTTTTAATATTCATAATGCCTGAAAATTTAATTATGAAATTTTTTGGCGGGGGAAAGGACCTCGAGAAATGTTTGTAATAAAATCTCTCAAGTAAAACTCCTTTAATTAAAATACTAAAATGTGCACATTATAGGATACCATTCTGACAACTATAAACCCTGGGCTCAACTATCTAAGAAAATTCATTTCTGTTATTACTGCAGCCACGTGGTGTGGCTATCAACTCGGAAATCTTACACTCTTGTCAAAATTCTTAATGTTGACCAAAATAAGCAGAGATGTTACCAAGCACTGCTGCCATTTCACTAGTTCTCCTTGGAAGAGGGATAATAGTAGGTTTGCCGCAAATTAAACTTCCTACCATTAGGACATGCTGCCTATAATATATTTTTCCTTTCATTACCATTACAGCAAGGAGTACTTCTCAGTTAATAAAATCTAATTTTAATCCTTCCAGGTTGGGTTTAAAGAAAAGGGTGACTCGTTGCTTTCTATAAATCATGACGAAGGACGATGTCCTTACAATGCACTTGCGTATACCACACCTTGTTTTAAATTAAATTAAAAAAAAGGAAGAAAGTCTTGAAAAATTCAAGAATGTGGATCCGTTGTGGAGGTGGTGTCATGAACATATCCTTCTAACGGATTCGACTCACGTCTATGCAGAACAGGGGATCTTTCAGGACGACACAAATAAATCATCGAACAATCTAATATATTTCCTGCGCTCGACCTTTCTTTAAGTCGGTCTGTGCAAACGTCACTAGAGGGACATTTTAAGTTTTCTCCCGGAACTCCTGCTCGGATAAGGAATTTTTTCATAAGGTACATTTCTCGAAGATAATTAATCCCTGTACGGAAGAGTTTTGAATATTTAATAGACAATGCACATCTGTACAGAGCTAACAGTAACAATTTTCTCTGCTGATTTATATTTATATCCAATATTTGGAAGAAGGGAATTTTCTTAGGCAATTGGCATGCAACAAGGCAATCATCGAAGACGTACTCAATTTTCAATTGAATTTTGCGCTACACAAATCCTTCTAGGAGAGTGATTTTGATTCTGGTATATTGGTCCTGAGAGGAAACCTTGCGTGTTTCTAATTAGAGTAGCAAGCGAACAGGAAAAGAAATTACTTTGCTAGAAGTCAATTAAGACGGCCAACCCTTGTTTAATCCTGGATATTAGTTCGAGAAAAAAATGAGTTAATTTTTTCTGGCAAAAAAGGTTGACACATTTTTATCCTTTTTAAGCTTAATTAGAGGAAAATGTAAGCAATTAGTCTTTGTGAAAGAATGACTTGACAGAAAACCTATTCTGTAGAAAATTCAGAATTCTCAAATGGGTTGAATTAAGCTTCTTTATTTTGGTGGTAGAAGGTAAGAATTTTCTAGACAAAATAACGTCCTTCTTAAATATTACTTTTGTTTTCAATATAGATATATAACTTATTTTCTATAAAAAATTTAATTTTTCTTTATAAAAACCGTCTATTCGGTTTTCATTACTCCAAACAGAATTATGCATGTATTTTTGTATTTAGCTTATCTTATACATCTAACCAAAATTTTACATTTTCACCTTTCTTAATGATTCCCACACTGGTGATTGATTCCGATGATGGTCTAACCACCTAGTTTGCGTATGGTAACATGGACATTCGACACATAAAACTTTTAAAACGCCAATTAAAGTTCCACTTGTAACAAACTCTATAATAAGTACGAAGTTATGAATTTTTTTAAATTTTTGATCATTTTGAAAAATGTACCCCACCCTAGGAGTAGTTTCGACAAGTGGAAGAGGAGATTCCGACTAAGGTTGGATTGGTACAACTTGAAAGTACAAAAAAACGAAAACAATCAACGGAAACCAATAACATCGTAATGTTTCACTCATTTATTCAATATGATTTCATATAGTCATTGTTTAAAAATAAAAAATAAAACAAGAAAGAAAACATAAATTAAGAATTGCTGCTACATTTTCATCGGAAAATATTGATGACAAATGAATGTATTCGCAAGACAAATAAACTGGGTTCTCTAATTAACAGTGCGAAACGTCCACCTTCGTCTGCAGCACCTGAAAAACGTGTAGCATTTTTCAGCTTTTGCGAACTGCTACAAAACATAAGGCAGAAAGAAGATCTTATACCCTAGACACAGAGCGTTACTAAATAATAATTAGTCATATTATCATTAAGCGCTAAACGATCATTATAGGAAAGTGGTAACATAGTAAAAATGCGACGTCATGGAGTACAATATTACCGTACCCAGTCCACTGAATCAATCGTTCTTTCAGCTCTGTCACGCCCCATTCACGATCAATGATTATTGTAAATTGCGTAGCATTGTCAAAAAATTCGCCCATACACGTTAATGTAAAAATTAATTTGCGATTTGCACCTTTTAGAAGTGCATTTGTTGGCTGCTGCTGCTGTACATTGACATTGAAGAAATAAAGCAGCTCTTGGTCAATTTATTGATTTGTGTTATTTTTCTTTTTTTATTGTTACTTTTGCTTACTGTTTTCTTATTTGATTCTTATTAGTATTTATATTTCTGATTTTATTCTTTGAATTCTATATCCTTATTTAAATGCACGGAAAAAGATTAATTGCTTAAATATCCCGCCTAACAACGCCGGCAAAGGACAAAAGTATATTCGGTCTATATCTGTCTATTTTCTGCATGTTATGTGCCATAATGACGGTAGAAGTAGCCGCCAAAATGTAAAATGTGATTCAATTTTCGGATTTCTTATTATGTAGAGAGTGATAAAAAGTTAGGGTTGAGTGAAATCAAATTCTAAAAATTTTTTGGAACGTAAATTTGGAAGGTAGAACATTTATTTTTATAAATATAGAAACTTGGATTTACTCATACTGAACAATATCTAGAATCTGATTACAGTTCACTTTGACTTTAAAGATCGAAAGAGATGAATACATCTTTGAGCCCAGCAGATGTGAGAATTGTAGGGATAATCGCATAAAGTAACCACTTTGGGAATCGTACTCCAGAGGTTGTGGCTCTCGGCAAATATATTGCCTTCTCGCATCCGCGCGCAACAGAAATTCTATTTTATTGGTTCTGTATACATTACCAACATGTGATTTGGAAATTTCCTAACAGTCAGATTTCGCGCAAAACAGAAATACACATAAGCTCACATGTCATAAGTTTTCTAACCATTCCAGATGATTTCCTAATCAATTTACTTAACGACAAAAATCCACAAACCAAAATTAGCTTGTGACCGGATATCGGAACCCTTGTGAGCTTCAAATTCTCCTCAATCACTTTAATATCCGTTTCATTAGGAAGTAAACAACAATTCTGGCGAAGGAAGACGTAACACGACAGGGGATCCGTTCAGAAGTACTGAGAACAAAATTTGGATAATTGAGGTCACGTGTCAAGGCGTCGGGTAGTGGGCGCGTTGTTGTTGAGTAAATGGATAAAAAATCGACTGAAACAAAACACTTCTAATGTGTAAATATTGGCGGTTCCGTAAAAAGTACCCGCTCAATATGTAAATAAAATTCATCAAGCGCTACAGGCCAAAACGCGACGAATACGGGCGGCAGTACTGATGATATTGAGATATCATGCAATCGAGCACAGCGTATTTTTTTTTGTGGGATTCGATGGATAAACGATACTTCAGGGAAACGCAAATAAGAACTATGGAGGCTGTCTCTATTAAAGTCAAAAAATGATAAATTGTACATGAGATGGCGAGGACCTTCCCAGGACACCATAGATACTGGTGGGAAATATTGGAGAATATGAGAGACTGGAAGACAGCCGTGATATCATGCCTTGCCTGTAAGGCAATTACTTATTGCACAGCGGACTAAATTTTATAATTAATTACAATTGCGACCATACATCACTCGGAATGACCCTGTACACTCGGGTTGGCATGAACCTTGCCAGGAAAGTGCTCGCCGAACCGCAACAATCTCTCGCCACCCATAGGTATTCTAATGAAAGGGTTAATTTCAGGTAAATGCGTGGCCGCACCTTTTTATAAAGCTTCAAGTGCCAGCCCCGGGTGCAAGAAAGGGAAGTGGAAATTACCCCGTGGCCTGTAGTGAATCACATACTGACCCATAGTCATCACCCACTCATGAGACAATTTCCCCCGAGCATACTAAAATGGGGTTTATCAGATTAAGTGAATTAGTGAAATTATTTTCAGTCAAGGATGAGTTAATTGCGATTTTATCCTGACATATATCTGCGTTGCTAGCTGCTCTTGATGTTTATTCATGGCCGCATTCGGGAAGGGCACGATTGGAGCATATGCTTGAAGGAGAACGTTGTCACAGATCCTTTTGAGTAAATATTTGTAAATTGCAATCGCGACATATGCCCGCAACGACAACATTCTGGTCAGGTGATTTGGTGTCCTTTTAAAGTAAATAAAAATCGCATGAAAAGTTGTAATAAAAGTTTCAGACGAAAATAATTTCATGTCTCAATGTTTACGCAATAGCAACGCCGTTATGTGATTCTTCAGATTTTATTACAGGGTACAACTTGTGGCTCATAAATTATTTTATATAGTTGACTGAAGCAAGAAGAACGGGGTGGTTTTATACTCTACACGAGAGCCCCGATTTGTGTTCCTAATTCGTTTCCAAAGAGTGCAAATCGATTTTCAATGTAAATATGTCATGTTGTTCATATACAAAAAATGCCAATTATTCAACTAATTAAACTTAATTGTTATCTACTGCAATAGTTCGCGCAAAAAAGAAAATATGTACGAAAGAATACAATCTATTCGCTAGTGTATTGATGTATACTCAAAAACCTTCTAACTCGAACTATCTTTTACTCGGATCTTCCCTTAAACCGAAATTTCTGTATCTCATATGGCACTCCATAGGAATTATTAGTATACGCTTTCGAAAAACGGGACCCTATTACTAAGGCTCCGCTGTCCGTCCGTCCGTCCGTCCATCCGTCCGTCCGTCTGTCACCAGGCTGTATCTCATGAACCGTGATAGCTAGACAGTTGAAATTTTCACAGATGATGTATTTCTGTTGGGGTTTTTTTGAAAATTATTTGCGATTTTAATCAAAATAGCCACCATTTGCACCCGCGATATTCTTTCAATGACCAGTGGCGACGGCGCAAGGCGTTAGCCTCGCACTCATAGGGGCCTCGCTCCAAGTCCAGGTCTAACAACACTGACGTAGCTATCGGGGATTCCCTGAATTTGCTAGCTTCCACATACTGGACATATTTTACAATATGTTCTTGTCTTTATTGCACCTACTTGCGCATTTCCTATTTCGTTCACCAAATGTTTTGAATATAGTTAAAAAAAATGTTTTACTAAAGCATTACTATTATAATTTTAACTCATTCCGTTAAAGTGTTTGAATGAAAGGAAACAAAGTGATCGCGGGTGCAATTTCTCATTGTTAATTTCAATTAACTAACTACAGACCGATTGATATATTCTACTGTGTACCTTGTGAAGAATGCTGTTTAGTTATTTGTTACTGTGATTTGTTTATTATATGGAAGAGATAACAATTGGTCAGCCTGCCAGAAAAATACATTTTCTAGAACTCAAAATCCTACGTACAACTTATAAAAAACTATTATACACAAACACTATTGTGAAAAAGACGAAGAGAATAGTTACATTTGGTTTAGTGGCTCCAGGAAAAATCTCGATATGATATATCGATATCTTAATCATATCTAGAAAGTATCGTTATCGTGATATATTCGATATATCGATATGTAATATCGAAGTGTACTCTAGTCAGGGCAGCCATTTTTATCCAACCCGTTCATGAACCAGAAAAGCTCTTGAAAGTGATAACAACGACAAAATTATTTTCGGATAATAACGTTTGACTCTGACGAATATCACGCTAAAAATTACTGTTCGTTATGATCGCTCAGCAAGAACAAATAAATTGAACATAACATAAATTTTGTACCCTAAGTTTGATGTATTCCGCGACTTATTTTCTTCCAATCTTCTGGAAATTGTGTTTCTGAAACTTGGTTTGGACCACATATTTGTGATGAGCTTGTCACATTGCATGATTTTAAGTCATACCGCAATGATCGAATGGGTCGAGTAGGAGGGGGTATTTGCATTTAGGTGTGTGACTCCTTTCGTGCTCGTCTTGTTACAAAATCCAACCCTGGTTAAGATATCAAGATATGTCTAATTGGTACTGTTTATCACTGATATAACCCCCCTAGAGTTGGTTATCTCTCAAATGAGCTATTTATACCAACATGTCATCATAGCTGGCGACTTTAATACTGACTAGCAAAGTCCCTCCTCAAACTTTTTTTAAAAAACATGGTGGACAGCTTTGGTCTGTCAGTTGTTATTTCTATTCAATTGTGTAATAGGTACGTTCATGTCAAAACAAAGCGAAATATTGAGCCTGGCTACCATTGGTTTACCCCATATATAAGAAAATTAATAACTTCGCGTAACTCTGCATACCATCGATAGAAGCGATTTCGTACACCTGATTGTTGGGACAATTTCCGTATTCCACGAAACAAAGTTAGTGCAGAAATCTCCAAGGCTAAATCTAACTTTTATAATACTAAATTTAATGCAAAAAAAATTTTGGAATAATCTTAAGACCGTAGGTGTGGGCCAAGCCAAAACCCTGAACTACTCTGTTGATCCGGATAAATTTAACCGCCAGTTCACCATTAATTCATCAATGTATGCAACGAATGACAGTACTGTCCAAGATATGATTAATGCGAGGTATCCCTATGAGAGATTTTCTCTAATTGGTGTCAATGAAATGGACGTATATACACACCCAGAGAAAAAATGGTTAAAAATGACTACTTTTTAACCATTTTCATGTTTGAAACTGGGAACAACATTATATACTAGTTGATTTTAACTACAAAAAGTAGTTACTTCTAACTATTTGAAGGGACTACAAAATAGTTAATTTTGACTAAAACATGTTTACTTGTGACCATCCTACTAGTTAAAAGCCCGGAACATAAAATGGTTGCTTGTATAGTCAGTTTTACCCATCTGATTGTAAACTGAAGGGACTAAAAAATAGTTATTTTTACTGGGCTGGATTTTCCCAGCATTTTCTTGTTACAGGATATATTAACGCTTCGAAGTATTTCTTTTAGAAATTTAGCTGTAATCCAATACTGTCAAAGGAGCATCAATTTTACTAAACCGAGGAATATGAAATCATTAAAAATCAAACAAAAGGGAGGCAAGAAATTATAAGGAAATGCTTGTGCCCAAATTTATCACTTTTTGGAAACTTCCAAGTCACAGAATGCGGCTTTTAGTTTCTCGAATTTTGGGTCGAATCAGAACTAAATTTATTGAGAATATCACAAGTACTTATATACTATACAAAAATTCTTATTACGAATTATAAGCTAAATGAAAAAAAGGTTTTTCATATGTGGCGAAAAGTGTTGCCACAACTTTATATCAGTGGGTTACCTTTCAACTATTTCCCTCGTCATTTTTAGACGAAATTACCAACAAATATTCCTTTTATACACCGGATTAATTATTGAAATAGTTACTTGAATTTTACCATTTTATATAGTGAAAAATGACTATTTATTGTAGTTTGAATTTCTTGCGAAACTTCTAGGAACAACTATTTTATAACTATTTCAATAACCATTTTAAACTTTCTAGTTAAGAGCCTGATTTCGTCAAATAACTATCGAAATAGTTACGCTTTAACCAAGTTATTTTTCTGGGTGCAGCTATGAAATCTGTTAAATTTCTTGATATCCTTACTGCCTGTATTGCTTCCTTTCCTTAAACATTTGTTTAATACCATCGTTCTGAACAGTTCTTTTCCGACTCTCTGGAAACTTTCCAAAGTTATTCCTATTCCTAAAACTACTTTGTCCTATATCCATTCTTCCTTTCCTTTCTAAAGTTCTTGAAAAGTTGGTACATAAGCAGCTTATTAACTATCTGGATAAGTACAATCTCCTGTCACCATATCAGTCGGGTTTTAGATCGAATCATAGTTGCACCACGGCTTTAGTTATGATATCGGTTGATATTAGGAATTCTATTGATAGAGATGAAGTGACAGTACTTGTTCTGCTTGATTTTTCAAAGGCATTTGATAAAATCGATCGTAAGCTGTTGATTCTTAAACTCATTGAGTATTTTGAGATTTCCGGATCAGCATATAAGTTCATTTGGTCCTATCTTACCCACCGTCAACAAAAGGTCGTATATGGTGTTGAGTTGTCTCGTTTTTTACATGTCTCTAGTGGTGTACCACAAGGATCTATTCTTGCACCCCTGTTGTTCACAATTTTTATTAACGACCACCCCCTTATTCTTTGGGACTGCAGTTTTCTTATATATGCCGATGATACACAGCTATACATATCTAGATCACTGGGATTAATCGTGGACGTTGCTTTCCGGCTGAATGATGGCCTTGAACACTTAACTATGTGGGCAACATAAAATTCGCTGCTCCTGAATCCTTCTAATAGAACCTTAAAATGGAGTAATCCCATTTGCGGTGTCATTAGTAGGGCGTACGGTGCATTGCGTAAGCTTTCAATGACTGCTCACTTTACACCACGTGATACTCGTATTATGCTGGTAAATTATTAATATTTCCCATAATGACGTACTGCTGTGAATTATTTTGCAAGCTAGATTCGGTATCTTCATAGAATTATTATGACAAAAAACCGGAATTAACTTCGTGTCATTTGGCCGTATTTTCACGTTGCGTACAACTATTTTTTGTCTGACTGAACAACAATTTCTTGTTCGATCCATTAAACTATGAAATGCTCTTCCACTTCATATAAGAAGAAGCAGCGGTAGGCCCAATTTCTCCAATATCTTTTTTAATTATCTTCGTACTATGTAATTTTCCTTAATATGTTTTTTTTTGCTTTTCCCTTCTTTTAGTTTTAAGTTTACTAGATCATAATGTTTTGAATTTTATTCTTTTTTCTTTCTTCCCTTTTTTTTTTTTAATTCATTCCTGTAGTGTAGTCGTTACAAAACAAATAAATTTGAATTAATACAAAAAAAAAAAATTTCATTCTAATGAAAAATTACAAAATTTCAAGATGCCTTAACGTGCAATAAATCCTGCTTGGTGTAATTTACAAGGGGTTTCCGTTCTCAATGAAATTATGTAAAAGTTAGACGATATCATGCATTGCAAAATCTGTTTCACAGATTAATACCATAGTTTCATACAATACCAAAAAGATTTTTTTGAATAAATTTCCAATCTTTGAAATCTATCAAAAATCTTCAGTTTTATTCTAATTCAAATCTTCTCAAATATAATCGCCCTACTGAGGTCGATAAGAATTTAATCTCACCAGAAACAGTTCAAAAACCCCGCCGCCAACATCAGTGTTCATGTGAAGATTCTAAATAGAACTGGTATACACACGGTGGTGCCTGTATGGGTATTGGCAACATTTGCTTAAATTACATTTTCCTCCTGGGAAAACAGGAAAACAATTTGCAACCAACGAGATAGCATTTTTGATACACACCTTTGCTACATCGGATGCTGGGCAGAGATCACAAAGAGACGTACACTATACGATTCCCACTCAATGCACATCGATGCTCATTTTCCAGGTTTTATGTGCAGTGAATTTTCGCACAAATAAAAGCAGAACAAGGGATTCATAGCGATTTAAATTTGGAAAGGGAACACAATTGCCTGCTTCTGGCGTTCCTCTACTTGCCGGCTTGGAAAATTAAAAATAACAAAATTTCTCGTTTGTCGTTAAACGAAAAATTTGCATAAAATTGTTGAAGAGCGTAAATGGAATGGAGGGATGTATGCCTTGAAGGAGGCAACATTTTCTTGTCGAGTAGTGTAATTAAAGGATTGCGGTGTAAACGGCGTAACGCCTTCAATTTGTTCTTTATTTAGGTTTGAGAGCTGGGGTCAGAAATTGGACAGATGAAAGAGCAGAGGTTTGAAAAATTCAATCGGTGGAAATTACAGGGTGTTCGAGTAATCCCTTGCAATAGAAGGGTTGAAAGGCGGCATTTTTCGGGTTGTCGGTTACGTAAAATGTTGCAATTTAAGGATTTTCCATCAGATAAAAGATTTAATCTTTTGATTGAGAGGTAAATGGGATGAAGGAAAAAGGATTTGTATGTACGGGAAGAATTTACGACGTATTTTCTGTGCAATAAGTGTGTGACGCGTCGGGATATGGATATCTAGATAATATAGTCACAAAACCATTTAATTTGGACAAACAAACAGTGACCGCAATATACCAAGAATTCACAGCCGTTCAAATTCAGAATTCTCCAAGAGCTCGTTCTAATCAAGTAACCAACCTCAGAACATTGTCCGTTGGGAAATGACTTTATCAGGCCATAAAAAGTTACTACAAGAAGTGTTGTCGAATAATATTAAAATACTTCAACGATTTGGGATTCTTAGCTCTCTGAATTGGTTTGGCTCAACACAATGTGATGAGATACTTTTAAAGCACCCAGCAATCCTGAATCCAGACTGAAGCGGACCTATATACTCCCTTCAGAATGTTATAAAACATTAAAAACCAAATTTCAACCTTTCCACTCTAAACGATGCCCATATCCATGAAGAGATCTGATAAAATTATCCATTCTGGTACTCTGACTTACTATTAAAACCATCGCCCTCTGTACCCATGCCCCATGCCCGGACCACCAATACAAGATTCAGAATGCCAGTTCAGCCAGGTCAGATATGCTGGTGAAACTTTGTTCTAATGCTGAAACAGAAACAGTAAAATGGTAACCATTTTCCACCCACATAATAACACCCTCATATTCTTGTGTGTTTTGATATGTCTAGGAAGTCTAGAGTTTTCCACATGGAATGGTAATGGCTGGAACAATGCGAATAATATTTTTCTACATTCGAGGAAAACTTTTAGGAAAGTCGGGTAATATCAACTTTTTCTCTTTCAGGAACATATCAGGGCTAAGAGGATTCCCCATGGGGCCGGAAATACACAAAATGATATCCTTGTACGAGATTAATTCCCCTAACAGAACATGTTTAATTTGTTCGGTAGAATATTTGAATTTTTTAAACCTTTTTGTATTCCGACCGCTGAAAAAGAAGTGCTTTAAATGATGGTATGATTTTCGAGGAGTCGGTAATAGTAAAAAGGTTACTCAAACGAAAATTTTGTAGTTTTGATGTCCTAAGTTTATATTAGAGTATGATTGTTCAACGTAAAAATTTTTTGTTTAAAA
>QYTT01092493.1:37499-49902 GCA_006980735.1 Dasypogon diadema | reverse complement strand
TTACAGTTAAAATAAACAAATTCACACGTAAACAATCCGCTGTCACTTCGAATAACACCTCTCATGAGTTCACCTTAAGTCTAGAGCTTGGGCAAGAAAAGTTGAACGAGACTGACCGAGATTAAATCTGGCTGCCATCAATAAACACATGCCTGGGAAACTTCAGGCGACTTCGTGGCGTCATTGAACACAGAAAGTTGACCGTCAGGAAAAATCCGTATAGTCTCATTAAACAGACCTATTATTATTATTTACTGTAATTAATTAAAAATTGGTATCCCAAGCCATGATGTACAATGGTGCTATACAATACGAATATAGGCCGAACATATGTGAGAACCCTAGTAACAACATTGATCAGAGAGTAGTAGATTTTACCAACTCCAGGAGACTAATTGTTTTCAGCGCTTACTCTCCTCACACAAGATTCCAGTGGAATCTATCTAGTGAATTCGAGCACAATATATTTTTCAATAATACCAAAAGCTTTGACAGCTAGTGCGTGTGTAGGACATACATAAATGCCATACGAACCATAACAGCTGGCCTGAAGAAGAATGCCGGATTGCAGTCCAAGAGAAAAGTAACCCGCATAAGGCATGCCTCAAAAAATTCACTCGAAATACTAAACTTGAATTCTTCTAAGAGAAATGAATGAGGCCGGTCAAAGGAAGGACGCCAGATCCTCCTTTGGTAGGGAAGAACTCTGAAAAAAGGTTTCTAGCTGAAGTTTAACAGGTTCACTGCCACCTTTAGTAGAAAAGTATATACAAAAATATATGCAAAAATACATTTAGTAGAAGAGAGCTTAAGAGCTTCTTGCGTCTGTGCGTGATTGGTAGCAAAATTGTTAAAATGGATTTGAAATACGAACGGGAAGTTTATTACTAATACCCGGAGTATTTTTACTGTGGACAGGAAGTACTTAAAATGTCCAGTGCCAATTTACAATTCATATCATAAAATCAATCAGAACTAACAGCTCTATGTTTTAACAGATAGGGATTTGAGTTAAATTGGAGGGGATAATGATTACCTGAGTGGTTTCACAAATCTATTAAAATAGTGTTCTAGAACATTATTCTTAATCTATTTGTTGCGTAGAGCTATTTTTTTTTCTTTCTTAAAATATTTGGTAGGTTATTTCAAAAGCTTTCTGCGTGACGAAAATTGAATTCGTCACGAATATAAAATTTCTTAAAGCTTTTGGGATGTGACGATAACAATTCCTTAGCCAAATTCACTCATTCAACCAACAGCTGGAATCGAACCATTCCCTTAAGACTGTTTCGGTCTTGTACAATGTTGCGTGCCCACATTTTGCACTCGATAGCAAAGGCAATGCCGTCTGTAAATTAAATTAAAAAAAAAACTAACAATATTGTAAAACGAAATACAAAAAATACATACACTCAGGATGTTCAAAGTGAATTGCTATCAAAGGGCTCATGTATTCCTCTTCGTTTTCCATTGGGAAATAGTACCCCGGAAATCCCATCGCAGAAAAAACTATTGGTCCTCGAAATTCAACATCAACATGACTCTCACCTTCACAGCTTACCCAAAGGGTGTTCAACTAAAGAAAGAGAGAAGCATAGAAATTGAGGGTGAGGTAATCTTTATTAGTACCGATTTGGGATTGCGAAATTCAGCGTATGTAATATAGCTCTTCAAGTACTCCGGCATGTTTTCCGGTAAGGCTGAAGTGTCATTGTAGTATTCTGGAACCCAGTTGGGAATGTTCTTTAATTTTAAGAATATACACGGCGCAGATCTATTATACCCATACATTCCGTTTTCGGTGCAGGGCGGGAATTTAGTAACGTCGACATGACAAAATTTCCCTTTTGGTGGAGGATTATCATAATCACAGGTTATCAGATTTTGATCCTGTCCAGGAAATAAGGCGGGTACTTTGTAAACTGGAAGATGTTTAGAAAATTTGTCAATGCTCGGCTAGGTTAGGGAATGGGCATTCCATAAAACAATAAAGCCATTGATCTTACTTACCTTTAAGGAAGTAATTCAAGGCATCTAGATGTGTTTGATAATTTCTCCGGTTGACCCATAAAAAGGTTCCACCGTACTCATCTTTAGGTGGTTCGGGCTTGAATTCTAAACCTGTAATGATTTAGCTTGCATTATTGTGTGCGAGTCTTTAACGTTGACTTGGTTTACTTGGTTGATTGCTTGGTTGAGAAACCGATACGCTTGAAGTCAGCAACAAAAGGCTCGAAATAGTAACGATTATGGCATAAACTTTATCTAAACAAAAAGACATTATTTTTATCTTTATTTGTTATTGGACCCAATAAAGCTGAGGAAATGCAGGTAAAAAATTACAAATAAAAGCGATATAGGTGTTTTTTGTTCAATGCTGCCAAGATAAACCAAAGGGTTGGACATTCATGCTTTAAACCCACTCTTGCTTTACTGTCCTGGACAGCGAAAAGTAAGCGATTTGCATGGCTAACTCAAAATTTCACATATGGAAGTACACATGGCTTCATGTCAGGGAGAAGTACTATGTCACTCTTCGTTAGTCTGTGACGGTTTTTAATGGTAGTCAAATCACATTTCTAGGTATTGGGAACCATTTGATAGGGTCTATAGGGAAAAATGTTCCTAGTTAGTTCTAGTCTCTCAAAGCAAATCGTTGGTCAGCAGCAGCACAGTTGGTCTAGTAGATTGAGACTCGTTAAGTTTTTAGGGACATCCGGTTAAAAAATATACACAAGTCACTTCCAATACGAGAAGCAGCGAATGAGAAATAAGAAATTATTTGATGATATTACTCGTCGATCTCATATGGGAATGTAGTCAATGAGATTTTGATCTATGCATTGTATAAAAAAAATCGTGAAAGTTTTGATAAAGTGGAGCTTATTTCTGCCTTTGGACATGAAGCTCCGTCTTTTGTGACTGTGTTTCGCTGGTAAAAGAGTTCCAGGTCAACCGAAAATCCGACGATCCTTGAAATGGTCGTGTCCTGTAGCTGTGGTGATTGAAAAAAATATTGAAATACATTGAAAAGTGATGATGATATTGACACGTTTTGAAGTGCACATCACGATATTTCAAACGAAGGTTAAAACCATTCTGGAAGCCCGTAGATATTTTCAGTATTTGGATCCTTAGGAACTGAATATTTGCACATATAATCCAGCAGTTGTAAGGGTTCTACTGAAATTTTTCATTGCCTTCAATTTTGTGAGGGATTACATGTGCGGTCTTAACACTCTCTCCCAAAGTTCGCGGGAAAGCAATTTCCACCTCAACCCTCCCTCCTGTTAAGGTTTAATACCTATCTAGTCATATCGTAGGCTGCGTTGACTATAAATATTTTAAACTGTATGTCTGCAGATTTTTACCTCGGATTCGATTCTTGCAAAGTGCGCGGTGACTTATTTGGGTATCATTTGATGAGGTAATTCTACTGACGAGAATTGTACTTCCGAAGCCACTGGGTTGTTGCACACTAAAAATTTCATGCCAAAAATTGTGGTTTACGTGCAACATTTATCAGGTTTAAATAATTTCCCAATCTCCTCTTCCCTAAGGTTTCCCTCCACCTAAGCTCTACTGTATGCATCATAGGGTTGTTCTCGTAGCTTAGGCAATATCTTTAAAAGAAATCCAATGATGCTAAGTATATGGGATACAAGGACGGCGAGTTATTGTATCACTGTTTAGAGCTCCGTTAAAAATATAAATACCTAGGACCCTGCTTTCCTAATGAGTTGTATGAAATAGTCGAAAGAGTGTAGGAGTGTTCGGCAGCTCATCTGAGTAGTTGGAACTTGACAGAACTTTGATTTTTCTCGGGTGGATGAATAATGGGTATAATATCTTCTGTTTCAGGAACTGCTGCACTGGTGTAACACTTAAGTACCTATTTAATCATATCACTGGTTGAATTGACTACCAACATCTTCAATTGTTCAATACTGAGCCGATAGCTAGATGAACAAGCCCTTCTAAGGAACGCTCTACCCACGGTATAAGAACACCAAACCAATGCCGGCTGTGGAGAATGCTGAGAGGACGCAGATGACAACATGCTTGCTTGGTAAGTATCAAGCACTCGCTATGCTGAAGGATATAATACCTAAGACACTATATTCTTAATTAATTGCAAGAAGTAGATAAAAGATGGTGGAATTTTATTTTAATACCTGAATTTCTCAATTCTAACTTCTTTCGGGTAGATGAGAATAGGCGTAGTAAGATGGGGATATTAGTAATTGCAATACCTTTAGATTTTAGATCATGTGAAATTGTGTCGATTGACGTCATCGACTTTAAACGCGGTAAATAGTTATTTGGTTTAGGAACTGTGATTTACAGTATCGTTATTATGTCATGGGTGATTCAAAATCTCACTGGTATCTGCTGGAAAATAAACCACTCACTAAAAGTTAATGGGTGTTACGACAATTAAGTGGTTCTGAATTCAAAATATTTTTTTTTGCTCATTTGTTTGCGCACAGTAATAGGACTTATAGAAAATTTCTGTCACAATGTTTACATTATTAACCATAAGATTTTTACTTACAGTATTTGAGTGAAGTACTTCTGAACTCATCGGTCTTCATTTCAGTTAAGATTTTTCTATCCAAATCTGATTTAAAAAAAAAAACTGTAAATTGTATGATCATATAAGGTGCACTGCACAACTGCAATCAGTTCATTGCCTCTCACAGTTCACAATTTAAAACTTTTACACCAGATAGTAATTTTTGGAAAAAATTTCACTTGCAAAACAAAAAGTGGTTATATAAGTTAATTTCTCTAAACACCGAGGGGATGAATCACTCGACCAAAATTTATAGTAAGTATTTTATTTAGACTAAAAATCGCAGCCTTGGTATGATCTTACTGGTGGGCCGTACTTCAACTGAATTTTTCCGATTTTTCCATTCTTTGTTGCCACCAGTAAATTATTAATTTCTACCACAAAGATTTTGTTATCTTCTTGTGAACTCTAAATGACAGAGGGTCGTGTTTTTATAAGATTAATAAAACATTAACCGCAATGTAAGTGCTAATCTAGACGCAATGAAAATGCCCAAGATTTGTTACTTTTTTTGTATTTAGAAAAATCAATTATTACTTTCGGCTGTGTGTACAAGCGTTTCTGACTTGATAATGTTTTGTTATAATAATTCTCAATACACCCAAAATCTTTTTACCCGACTAATTAATACTATTCCAATGTGTATGTTTGAACATTATTAAACTTCATTATTATTTGGGGGCTATAGAATGATTCATGGGCACACGTGTTCTCTGGGGGTAATAAACAACCCAAGCAGGTTGGTTTTGAGGATCACGAAGGTCCTTGAACAAAATGAAGATTTGATCTACAATAAAGTGAATTGTTGTGAAAATAAAGAAAGTTAGTAGAACTTACTTGCAATAAAGACAATTAACGTCGTAAACATATAATCTACCAGGAAGTTGCAAGACCATGCTTGGACACACTTTGACAAACTCTGGATGGGAAAACTATCCTGTTGGACTTTAAATGTATATAACAAAAAAAATATAAACTCTCTGACTTTCGTTAAATTGTGAAATTTACTGATGTGCTGCAACCCTGTGGATGTTTACCGCTGGTTTACCACAGGGTTACATGAATTTTGGGCAATATCCTCCAGAATCGACATACCAAAGAATAAATAATACAAAGAAATGACACAAATTGAGTTGTGGAAATTTCAAAAGTGTTCTGCCCCTTCCTTTAAATGTAGTTCAGCAACAAATGTATACAATACCACCACCACTGGATATCTTACAATGGAGGCGATCGTGGCATAGTACATCCTTGTTGTTTTGTGACAGTGACGCTTCTTTCTTTTATTTTTTGCGATAATGTTTACGTTTCCCAGGGTATTTTGGGAACGGTTCGTTAATGTCCCTAATAAAGTTTGTTCCATTATTAATCATCATCTTATAGTGGTGACTAGTACGCTAGTAGAAAGTAGAGCTTATTAAAGTCAGTGGAGTTCGTCGAGGGGTTCGTTGAGTTTTGTTATGTCTGACGTGAAAGGCAGAGTATTTCCTCAGTAGTGCAATATTAGTAGGCTGTAGAGTCACTTTTAAGTCGGTTCGGTTTTGACGTTCGAGTAGAGCAACGCTCATTACATCAGGCTCAAGAAACACCTGGAAGCACCAACTCACAAGTATAGCTTGTAATCGTGAACATTGATAGAAATATTTTCAGTTCAATTAGAAGAAGTGTGTTTAAAATTGCACGCACTGCACTACCCCCTAATGTGGTTCGATAGAAAATTTATACTCAGAAGAGTACTAAAGGCAGTGATTCATTTCTTCAGTGGCGAATAACATAGAGTGAGTGTCTCAAACGACATTTCTTTCAGATAACTTAAAATATATCTATGTAAAAAGATAGTTAAAGCGCTATAGATTTTAAGGTGTTAAGAAATATTTATTTTATTTAATGATTAATAATTGTACAGAAACAAAATTGCTCGGAATTGCCCCTTTTTTATTATTCGTTAAGAAATTTAAACTTTCATATTTATTTTGAAATTTCTATACTAGTCAATTATTAGCTGAAAACGAACTAAGCCTTCAAGTTTGTCACGGTCATGTGAAATATTACGTGCCCACATTTTACACTCAACATTGATAATGATACCAACTGAAAAGAAAATAATCAGGTTGAATAAACTTTGTTTTAAATCACATAATTATTATTTTCACTTACTCCTTGCTCGTTCAAACCTGACCGCTATTAATGGACTTAAATATTCTCCCTCATTTTTCATTGGGAAATAATATCCTGGGAATCCACGCATCGGATAATAACTAACAGGTCCAATAAATTCAAGATCAGCGGGTGTCTCACCTTCACAGGATACCCAAACCGTGTTCAGCTGCAAAAATATGAATTTATTAAAATTCCAAAATTTAAAAAATATTCGGATGTTGAAAATACCCATTTTGGTTTTTCTTCCAATCGTGCAATGTGGTCTTTTAGATGTGTTGGCATGATTTCTGGTAAATCTAAACTTCTATTGTAATATTCTGGTATCCAGTTGGGGATATTTTTTAACTTCAGAAAAACACAGGGTTGTGATCTATAGTAGCCGTAATAGTTCTCTGGGGAACAAGGACCAAAACTCCTCACGTCTACATCACACCTACTTCCTTCTGACGCAGGATGATCATAATCACAAGCTTCTATTTTGGTAGATGTAGCAGGTGGCGTTTTGTATTCTGAAAGGATATTGAATGTTTTGTATTCTTAAAACTATTCTGGTATAAATGTGGTCGCAGAACATACGCTTCTGAATAATACCCGCCCATTTTTCTTACCTTTTAGAAAGTCATTTAATGCATCCACATAAGTCATGTAGTTTGTGTGATTGAACCATATAAGAGTTCTCTCGTAAAATTCTTTAGGTGGTTCAGGCTTGAACTCCAGTCCTATAAACATAAAATTTCAACTTCCTTTTTCGACTTTATCAATTTTTTTCTTTACCTGGTTGATTGCTTAAGTGGGAATTGGATCCTGCAGTTGGTAGCAAAATGCCTAAGTAGGCAACAAGCACGACTACATAATAAAAACGAAATAATGTTAGAAAAAATCGTTGGAAAATAAAAACTAATTGCAATCTTAATTTAAATTATTATTATTTAAGACAGACCAATTTACATAAATTTTCTAATTTAGCGTCTATTATATGGCACTATTAATATTAGTCAGTAGAGGTCATATGTTAAACTATAGAGGACTTTTGGTTAGACATAGAAATGTAAGGATGCATAGCCTTTTATTATATTGCATCAAACGCATTCGATCTCCTCTTAGTTCTACAGTTTCTATAGAAGTTATTAATGTACGTTCCGCATGCCTACCGAAAAAGTAATTTCCTATAGTATAGATCCTTTCAACCACTTTTTTGCACACCTAAAACGCTACGAGTTCTTAATGTGCCCAATTTGTTAGCACTGATAGTGCATATATGCACTGATAGTGCATATAAGTACAAAATTATACACCCATGACACCAGAATTTTCGAATAAGGTTAAGATTTTATTAGAGTTTCCGAGACAGGGCTCTGCCTGAAGGAAATCTTCTAAACATAGCTCTAATCATTTTACTACTTTCAGGATTAGATATAATCTTACAACCACTCAATATCACCACATTCCAGTCATTTATAAGATCTTCAAACATTTTTAAAACCTTGTTAAATCTGGTACAGGCTTTATAGCGCTTCCTACTTAAATGTAAGAAAAAATCCGTCTTCTAAATGATCGGGAGATTATTCTGGAAGAAATCCATTAAAGTAGAAAGATCACTTATCTTAACTGCTGCTATCTTTATTCTAAAACTAACTTCTCATGGTTCGAGGGATATGGAAATAGACTGTTGCCTTCGGACACTTTTTGTCTCATTGCCAAGAGTCATCTTAGATAATTTGCTTCGGAGTGTTCCTAAGTAATTCCCTAACGTCGACGTCTTGTTCCAAAATCGGACTGCGTCGCATTTAATAAGCTCTACCGTCGCAGTGTCTTCGAAGCACAGCCTGCCTGTATCATCCTTTAGGATCCGTATCCTTTTAATGTGATTTTTAAGGCTCTCGTACACAGCAGTCAGAAAGATAAACCATCTGAATATTTCTCACTTCATGCTTAAAACTTTTCTTCTAGTGGGTCTTATCCTGTAGGCAGATTGTTATATTTTCACACCGATTTTGGTGATCTTTCATGATCCATATCTCGATCAGATCCTTCCCTGTACCTCCTTAAATGTTTGGCTTTTTCGTACCCTTCGATCTCTATGTACCCTCTAATCCAACAAAGTATGATCTCATTGTCCGAGGCGTATCAATTGAGTTTTTGTGTATATTCCATTGCTATGGATAAAATCACCTCTGTTCGATGGTTTTCCAGTGCGACAAGAATTTTACCTTCTCGCATCTGATCCTCCCTTAAGCACGAAACAGAGCCAACATCTCTACCTTGTAAAATAATGTGCATCTTCCAAAGTTAATATGTCAGGATTGATTTAGGTCTTTAGAGAAGATTCCTACACCTGCTCCACCTTTCCTTAATATAAAAATATTTGCCGATCCTTTCTCAGAAGGACGTCACTGTCCATCACTGAGAAGGGTCTTATGAATCCTTGCAGTTATCCTGATCCTCTTTGTCCTGGCCACGTAAGTTTCTTTTTTCTATCATCTTTTACATGATTTAGGATTTTTTTTGTAGTACCTGACGAGTACTATATATTGTCCGCTGCATCATGAGTGCTACCCCTACAGCCGTCTTTTTAACAAATGGCTCCAGCGCTGGCAGCCCCATGAAATTTTTTAGCGCAGTCGTGGGTGCTACGGGAAAAGTGCTCGTAATCGCTATGCTCGGCATTCTTTTTACCCTATTCAGTTACCTGGTATGTCTTCGGTTGTAAAACCACAGCACCACCACCATTGTATATACCCAGTGTGCTGACCTCGGCGAGATATTTTACTTTAATTCGCACAATCAATCTTGAAAAAAAACGCTTGTTTAAATTTAGCTCGCCCTCGTGCCCTATAATGATATGAACAACCTTGCCTTGTACATTTAATGATACTACCCTTTAGTATGGAACTCTACTTCTAATTTATTACTAATACCATAATTTGGAAGTTAATAGTTTTTTTCTCCTTCCTTTTTTCTAAAAATTTAAATTACTTTCCAATTTTTTGCATATAACCAATATACTTTTTATCTTTGTACACTTAAGATATTCTGTTTCACAACTGTATATATTATAACTTTTTTGGTTTGGTTAATTACTCAACTATCAGGATTATTTTATAAAACTCGGACTTGATGCGATCACAAAAAGATTATATTAAAAGTATTCTACAAAAAAATTGGGACTGAAGGAATTATATACAATACTTACACAATCTGAGTAGGGTTCCTTTGATTAAAATTTTCTTCATTTTAAACTAAGAAATTCTTACATCCAAATCGAATTTCACGAACTGCTTACACTAGTTTTGTAGGCACTGCGTAATTGTGATTATTTCACTTATGCCTGGAATTTAATAGTTGAGATTTTAGAGCACTTCGAGAGTAAAAAATTGCACTGGCTCCAAACCTTACAAAAGTGATTGAAATTTCTCTTTAAACAGACAGGGATTCTCAAATCCTCTTTGATCTCACTGACAATTCGGACTACAAATGGTTTCTTCCGATTTTGTACGATTTATTCCCACCAGAAAAGTGTTTACTTTGAGCTTGGACGATTTTTTCTTATCTTCACGTGAACTTTAGCCTGTTCTTGCTTAGCTGAAAACTGGTCTTGTTCTGATGAGACTAGTCAGAAAGTCTTTACATAATCTAGAGCTCAGTATCTCTGAATATTTTTTAACCAATTCTAGATCAAATGAATTCTAATCGAAAAATTCGTCCAATGCACCCATATCATAGAATAAAAATCAAATTAGAAATCTTATCACGAGCAAAATGAATGAATGAAATTCTGTTGTATGTCAGATCTCATAATTTATATCAGTATGTCGCTTTAATGTGTTTTTGTAAATACTTCAAAGTGCTAACATGAACCAAAGAACGTTTACTCCCTGGTAGTTTGGTTACCATGAAATTTAATTTATCTCAAAGTTATCTTCCAAGTAGTGAAACACATTTTCTGAATCTTGCGTGTTGCTAATATTTCTAGAAGCCTCTTAACAAGTTTGCAAATAATTTACTTTGGTGTACATTTTCAACAAAATAATAGGAAGGATTTCTTTTGAATCAATTGCAACCCTAGTTACAAATCTCATGAAAGGATTGCTAAAAGAGGAAATTTGATTTCAATACTCTTAATTTGTCTATGGTCTATGGGCTTTTCAGAATCCGAGTCTCTATCTTCGTCTTTATTATGTTATAACGAAATGTGACGTCAGAATATAAGTTTAGATATTATAAAAGTTTGTAAGAAGGCAAGAAAACGGCTATTCTAATCTAGTCTAATTTGAGTTAAAAAGCTTTAAATATTTTAAAATTTAAATGCAGTTTACTCTTTAAATTTCTACTAAGTGTGTAAGCGAAAGGCTTTGAAATAATGTTAACTATTATAACTTAATTTATTAGATCGTCGCATTAAGAAAGCACTTTACAAGGAATTCAAATAGAAATATTATTATCCAAAATGTCGATACTTGACTTCACTAAATCATTTTCATAAGCCCTAAGGGGCTACTTTGGACTTCATCTAATGTGAATATGAGTTCTTTTGATCAAGTCAGGTATTTTGTGGAGATTCCAAATTAATTATGAAAAGGACCAGTTTATAGTACATTTACAAATTTCAACCTTTTTTTCAATTTGGCATTCTATGGTCCTTAAATGAGGGGTGGTATAAAGGTGATTGGACTTTTATTTCAAAGTATTTAGTGTTACCAATTATTTGGTACCTTTCTCTTTCAATCAGATGCATGACCATAAAGTTATAAAGCCATAAGTCAAACAATATGCAAAATCTCGTACCTGCGTAACGACGCATTATATCCTCCTACTCTTATATAAGTTCTTATCTACTCCCAGCTATCGAATTGCGGAACTATAGCACTTTCAATTTTTCGTAATGTATAAATATATTCAATTTTATAGGATTGTTGATGATGAAAGTAAATATTACAAACAAATATAAATAAATATATATTACGAATAATTGCCACGAGCCACTCCTGTAATTAAGGTTACCACAGATTTAGAACCGCTCTTAGCGACGACATAGTCAGTATTTCGGTGTTATAGGATTTCTCAAAGCCATTCGACACTGCGTTATATGCGTGCGTATTATCTAAATTTACTGAAGGTTATAGAGTTTTCATATCAGCCGTCTGCTTAATGGATAGCTTTTTGTCCAACAGGTGGCAACTGTTGCATCTAACGAGGACCATTTCTTCCTCTTTCTCTAATTTCTGGAGTTGCACAAGGAATCATATTGGGCCGCATGTATATTAATCATTTGCTAGATTTTGTTGTGGATGTTAAAAAACATCTCTATGCTGATCAAGTTCAGTTATATTTAAGTCGGCTAGTAGAACTTTTGGTCTAATGCACCCAATGGTCCCTACTAAATGGGCTACTGTATTTTATTTCATTGTATCCCTGTGTCCACTTAATTTGTCAATCAAATGAATAACTTAGGTGTAGTTTTAGGCTATAAGACGGATTGCTATGAGTATGTAAACTTAATGCTACAGAAAATTTATGGGGGTTTACGACATCTTCGCCTCCCAGTTGGCATCTTGCCCAAAGGCAATCTCTTGAATTTGAGCAGAAGTTAAGATTCTTATTCAACTCCTCCACTACAATCCAAAGCAAAATACCAATATTCGGTTTTTAAAAATATTTTTATTTTAA